>JAEAOA010001346.1:0-11008 GCA_016746295.1 Potamilus streckersoni
TCATTAGGAACGTTGACATCGAAATGTGCGTATTGAATTTTTTAGGTGGATTTAGAAAGATTTACCATATTGCCTGTCGTGCCAACCACGCTTCAGCAAGATCACGCGAAACTTTTGCTGAAGCGGTAAGTTTGTTAATCGCTGCCTTACCTCGCCAATATCCTTTCGGGGAATAATAGATTCCATTATAATAATCAGTTGATTAATTACCAGCTCCTGTCATTATTTTACCTTTCATAGCAGACTTTATCAGAAAGTTAGCGAGAGATTCTCTGAGAGATTTATTAGGTATAGAATTTAACGCGTGGATCAATTTCACATCTGCGAGATGCCGTTGTTTCAAATCAGGATTTTAATGCGATACATCATGAGTGTGACACGCTTGATCAATCTTATTTACTGGATACTCTCCAGGTTTTGGTCGATCTTGGTTATCGAGTCTGATATCGAGACGAGTTCCAGGACCACAATAATTATATCCGGGAAGGAGTTTCTCACCAGGATATTTTGCCCACGGAGTTGCTGGCAATTTTTCTAACGAAGCGACTATATCACCACCACGCACTATTTGCGACTCGAAAACAAATTTATATTTTTTGTGCGACATTTTCCACACTTGCCTGTGAGTGTGCGTCTCTTATTTTTGTTGTCATAGTTGTCAATGCAACTGTGGATGTTGTCGCTCTACATCGAACACAATATAAACTCTTATTATTATCATATGGATATAATTGACTTTTCTGCGACACGAAAACAAGAGCCATTAAGGCACTATCCAGCGTTACCACATTCTATCAGAATGATCATAATAGGTCATTCTAGATCTGGTAAGACACAATTATTGCTTAATCTGATAATGAGATGGCTCAAGTGGGATAAGTTGTATTTAGTAGCATCATCTGTATATAATCAACGATGTTACGAAGTTACGAAGTACTTAAAGATTTTAATCAAAATGCGAAACTACTGGACAAAAATGATATCATTGATTTTAATACCGATATTGAAGAAGCTCCATCCGTAGATGGATTTATCAATAACCTCGTAGTGTATGATGATGTAATGCTGGACAAACAATCCAATCCAGCAAGAATATTTTCTCGAGGAAGACATAAAAATACTGACGTGATTTATGTTACTTTGAGATATACTCAGATACCTAAGGTGATCAGACATAACTGTAATATTTTGGTTGTGTTTAATAGCGTAGATAATTATACTTTGCAAAATATTTATTATACTCGGTGTTCAGGGGATATGAATATGATTAAATTTAAAAATATCTTTTCTAAAGCACAAGCTGTTCCTTTTGGATTTATAACGATAAATTTACATTACCCTAGATCAAGGTATCGTGTAGTTTTACATAAAATTTTTGGTTAATTCATAGCAGCAGAGAGGCCGAAGGACATACCTGTAGTTACCACATCGTGAATAAATCGAGTAAAAAATCTGGTCAATTAAAGAAAGTTTTCTATTAAGGCAAAAACGTTTTTTCTCAGCTTTCGTAGGAACCCTTAATTTTCAAAAAATAAGGTCTCAGGCAAATTTGTCTGTTCAGCCTCTCAACAGAGGTCTCAAATCGTAGAGAAAAGTTGCTCCACCAGCAATTATTCTTAAACATAATATCGATCCGTACGGTGGTGGCCGTCATATTTCACCTGGGATTGTAAATATAACATCGGTGATTCAGTTTATCAGGTACGTCTTGAAAAATCTAACTAGGCTCAACAAGGATATTTGATTGTTTCAGAACCAATTAATCCTGTTTATCTGAGATGTCATACTCCACTGTTATCAAGGATGCATTTCAAAATTACTGTTAAGATCGGACATTTGTTGGATTTGAGAAATGAATCATTGAATGTAAATCTGTATGTACTCTCATTGAGCGTCATTGTAGAACCAAATATATGTTAATATATTATTAGAATAAAATATGAGTATAATTTGATTCTGAATAAATATTACCAATATACAATAATTATCTGATTCGTAATAAATGCTATCAGAATAAATATCTGATTCTGAATAAATATCTGAATGAATATATTGATTCTGAATAAATATAATCTGAATATTAATAAATAATATAATCAGAATAACATATATCTGATTCTGAATTAAGAAAATAAATATCTTATTCTAAACAAACATAATAAGATTATGAGTAAACATAATCTGATTCTGAAGAAATATTCTGAATCAGTAAATTGATTCTGAGTAAATATAATCTGATTATGAGTAAATTGAGTCCGAAAATTATTTCAATTCTGAGAAAATATTATAATCTGATTCTGAGTAGGATTATTTGGTCATTCTGATGCCTCTATCAACAATGAGGGATCACCACATTTATCAATAATATTATATATGTAGTGACCCATTAATCCAGCTCTGACAAGCAAAACGAAAAGTTAATAAATTATCAGAATATAAATAAATACCATAATTTAATTCTTAATAAATATTATCATCAGAATATTATTAGAATAACGAATAAAATTTGATTTTAAATTAATATCAGAAAAATCTTTTATTAAATATTATTGTCACAAAATAGATTATTATTGTTTGGCTGGTAACACAGTCACTAACAGATTTAGTTTTGTCGTCGTTGCAGTCATTGGAAACAGCGCCTTCATGGTCAGAATCATCATTAATATTACAAGCAGACAGAATTCTTTCAGATGTCTTATGTGAACGTTTGCAAGGTTTATTGATTCGTACTCGTTAGATAATTCTGACCTAATCTTTTCAACTGAACTTTCAAGACAGGCACAAAGTTTAATCTGCTCATCTTTAACTGTTTCCATCATCTGAATCAGCTTTATAAATCTGTTATTGGCTGTTAATATATTATGTTTATAACTTTTTGTTGTTGCATATTCACACATGATTTTTCTAGGATCGAGTTTATGAGAAATTTTTATACCGTTACACTGTAAAATCTGAATTGCATTAATAATGTCATTAATATTTTCCAGATTCATTATGTATGATAAGTATTTGTTTAAATAAGTATTTGTTTAAAATAAAAAAGTATTTTTTTCTGTACGAGACATAATCAGTCGAAATATTGAAATGTAATTTGTTGGTCATATTTAATTGAAAATATTGTTTCTCTTATATTATTAGTGACAAAATATATTAAAGTGCAGTTAAGACCAAAATATTTGGCAGCTGCATTCATTGATGGAAATATTTTTTCTTCGTCTGTACCTTCGTTCACGGATTTAACTGACCTAAGAAATTTACTATATTTTCCAGTATTCCCACACGTCAAATTCTTGCTCTGTATCATAGGTCTTAAATTAAATAAATAATTACATTTCGGATTTAAATCAATGTCATCGATCACAAGACCCATCTCATTTACTCCATAAAAACACTGGTAGATAAATTGATGTAATAACATTTTATTTCTTCTGGCACTGTACATATAATGACTGATATTAACAACATTCCCGACTGTTTCTTAATTTCAAACGTTTTTCTGTACTATCTCAAGATGCTTCATAATTCGTGATGATGGGATGATAAACAAATTCACAACTTTATTTTTATTCATTATTGTATATTATTTAGCCACTCAAAATATGAAACCTCCATCGACGATGGCGAATCTATCTACTTCACATTATTATTGATAAATGTGGTGAGTCTGTATTGAATAACAAAATTTTAGATTGGTTAAATAATCCTTGATGGATAGCGGTAATTTCTGTTTTGGGTTGAGAGAAAATACTACAAATTTAGCAGTCATACTTGTTTTATTTTTTCAGTAAAAATTCCTCAATGGTCGGAAGATTTTCTCACTTTACTAATATTTTTTTTATTTCGTGTCTTATAACATGAAATTAAAGCGTGTACATAGCCAGTACATATTTAATATTTACCACAGACACCTTTTCCACAGACTAAGCATCGCTGTGGTCCTTGTGATTGTTTTATCACTACATGGTAAGTATGAAGTCCACAAAATTCCTTATAGCAAGTTTTGTTACAAAAATTAGTTGATCTTGCAATGACCATTGTTACGACTCAAGTAGTTAAATTACATGTGTTAAAAGGTTGTTTTCTTTCTAACTCTTTCTATTTTATTTCTATTTTAATTTTATTTAATTTTTTATCATTAAATTTAATTATCAGTATTATGGTGTTGATTATATTAGAAGATCCAATATTTTGTTAGAAAAACCATGTTTACGTAAAACAAATGTTACTCGTGTAAGCACGATGTTCGCATGAAGGTTTTGTCTTTGCAAGTAAACAGTCTGGAAAAGCTATGTAAATGATTGGTTGTGACCACGTCATTACTTATTTACGATTTTGTAATGCCCAAATATGATTTCGAAATAACGTGTCCTTCGTGCATATGTTCATGAAATGACATTATTTTGCTTTAAATGCTCAGTTACCTGTAAGAAATAGTCATAAGTTGAGAGTAACAGCATAATATCTTATAGAAATTCTAATACCATAAAAAATATTTCTGTGCTGGAAAGAGTTGTTCGTTCGTACGCATGAAGATTAAGTGTATAGTAGTGGTGGTAGCTGTACTTCATCTACTTTCTAAATAATTATTTTCACTGGAGAGAAAAACTACTGGCTTTGAATAAAGACATTTGCTGAAATTATTTCTAAATTGGAACAGAACAATACAAATTGATTCACAGTGAAAGTTTATAACATTTTGTGTTAGCCTTCGTCAGACGTCATCATCCGAGATTCAGACTGTATCAAATTAGAACTGTACATAGGACGCATGTGTTTTCACAACTTTATAACACATTTTTGGGATCGTCGTAAATCGCAAGTGTTGCTTGATATGTTTACCTTTTCTCCGTGTTTTCTTGTGAACTAAATTATTTTTGTTTAAAATTACAATTCTTGTTGTAGTCGCTCTTTCTTTGTGTTACTTTAAACGAGCCGATACGTAACACCATCTGTATTTATTTAAACCAATATGAAATAGTAATATTGACCTGTATTGAGTGTAATCGACGTCTAGGCTCTTTTTTACCCCCATAAAATCGACAGGTTAATATGAACATCTGACCGTCACATTACCTAGTAGTGGTTGAAATAAAGAGTTATGTTGTTGTATTTGTATGTTTCTTTATGATCGCATTGGTATACTTCAAAGACGTTGCATAAGTAATCTCATTATTCAATGCAGTCACTTGGTAATCATGCAACCCATTTACGAGATCTCGTATCTGTTGATATTTCCTTTCCATACTGATGTCCAAATAACCGTTCAGCATGTGTTCGATTAAATCATTCAACAGTTGCCTGATTACGTTGTGGTTTTTCATCAGCGATGATACTGCGCCAAGAAATTCTTTGTCAGAATCAACCATTAGCAATTGTGGCCATCATAGACCACGTTGTCCAGATACTCGTTGATAAAGTCGTTAAAGCGCATATGCATCTTCAGTTGCTGTCAGTGTTGATAACGACTCTGCTTATTTATATCTACTTGCAACGTCGATGACAGTTAACGTGTATTTGTATGTGCGTGATTGACTTCTAAAAGTTTTAATATTATCATGAGGTTAAAACTGCTTGATGAACTTCATTGGGAGTGATGACACCAGAATGTGCGTACTGAATTGTTTAGGTGTTGGTAGGTATATTTGACATATTGCCTGTTATGCTAACCAGTTTTCAGCAGCAGAACGTGAAACATTTACGGCATCAGCAAGTTTACTAATCGCTGCTCTACCTCTTCAATATCCTCTTGGGCTACAATAAACCGATTCCATTATTTTAATCGGTTGATTAATTACCAGCCCCTATGACCTTTCATTGCATATTTTACTAGGAAGCTAGCAACTCTATTGGTCGACGACAAGAAGAGTTGATTTGAGGATCATTTTATATTGTCCCACCTGTACACCTTTACAGGTCTTTGTTTTCACTTGTCAAAGAAAATATTTTTGGAGACAAATTTCCAGAGCTAGTGACTTAAAAAACAGTACTAGCCATGACTCCAATACCATGTGCCCAAAAAGAGCCTTTTTTATTGTTATTTGTCACACAACATTAGATTTGTTATAATTTAAAGATGAAAAAGAAATAAACAAATCATATTAAATTGGCTGATGTGTTTTCAGATCTCTAAATACTTCATGTAAAGCCATGGATTCCACCAAATCCTGGTGTCAGCTACTTTATCAATGTACTTCTTATTTAGTGGATCAACAGTATTGTTTGTTGTTCATAGGCACTACTTTTAATATGTATATGTTAGACCAATGTTGCTTTACTTTAAGTGTGTTTCATAATTTGTTGGTCATAGGCACCACTTTTAATATGTTAGACCAATGTTGCTTTACTTTAAGTATTTCATAATTTGTTGGTCATAGGCACCACTTTTAATATGTTAGACCAATGTTGCTTTACTTTAAGTGTGTTTCATAATTTGTTGGTCATAGGCACCACTTTTAATATGTTAGATCAATGTTGCTTTACTTTAAGTGTTTCATAATTTGTTGGTCATAGGCACCACTTTTAATATGTTAGACCAATGTTGCTTTACTTTAAGTGTGTTTCATAATTTGTTGGTCATAGGCACCACTTTTAATATGTTAGACCAATGTTGCTTTACTTTAAGTGTTTCATAATTTGTTGGTCATAGGCACCACTTTTAATATGTTAGACCAATGTTGCTTTACTTTAAGTGTGTTTCATAATTTGTTGGTCATAGGCACCACTTTTAATATGTTAGATCAATGTTGCTTTACTTTAAGTGTGTTTCATAATTTGTTGGTCATAGGCACCACTTTTAATATGTTAGACCAATGTTGCTTTACTTTAAGTGTGTTTCATAATTTGTTGGTCATAGGCACCACTTTTAATATGTTAGATCAATGTTGCTTTACTTTAAGTGTTTCATAATTTGTTGGTCATAGGCACCACTTTTAATATGTTAGACCAATGTTGCTTTACTTTAAGTGTTCCATAATTTCTTGGTCAGTCTAACCATTTTGTCTCTCCTCCATCAAAGGAAAAATAATTTTTAACCAAAAACTCAAAAGCCTTCATGGACCACCTTTGATTCTTTTATTACCTATAAAAACCTCAAAAATCTAACATTTGTCCTAAACTCTACATATTACAAGGAAACGTAAGCACGTAATAAAATTTTGTGAAAACATATTAGTCTTAATCCCAGTACTCAGCCATGCATCATTGCACAGGTCGCAATGACTGCTGGAAAACAGAAAATTGGTTCTGGCTGGTATTTGTTATGCCTAGATTCCACACAAACATCATGCTGGTTTTTTTCTTTCATATTTCAATTCTTTTTTAAATCTTAATATTCAGAGGCAGTACATTTCAACTATAAAACGGTATGTGCAGCATGTGGCCTTAGCAATACCAGAATGAATTATGTTAAAGCCAATTGGGCTTTGCAGGTCTTTCTGCTTTCCATTCATAGATCACATGCTCTACAGGGTAATCTGTTCCCTATTCATAGATCATGTTTTCCACTTTTCACTTTTTGTACGAAGTTTGCAATTTTTGATCGCAGTAGAGAAAGCAGATGATCTTCACATATGCAAGGACATAAATGGAGATAAATATTAAAACCTGTGCTGGTCTTTTACCAGCTTGAACAATCTCCCATTCTTTTCAGCATGATCAATGTTTTCTTAGATATTTAAGAATCTATTTTACTTTTCTTAGATATGTAAGAATCTATTTTACAAACACAATTAGAATGATTGGAAAGTCACTTTAAATATAAGAGGGGCCTAATCGGAAATTAGACAGGCTTCTTGCTATAAGATTCTTTGAGCACTGACAATCTGAATAAAACCAATATCTGTTTATTACTAGGTAGGTCTGATGGGAACCAACATGAGATTATAAGTTCCTTAGACTATTTCTTTTGCCCATCAGAAAGTTATATTTCTGAAAGTGAGACACGTTCAGAACATAACGTTATAAGTAATAACTCTAACACTAAATACAGTGCTTTGTTTGGTAGTGAAATCCAAATTAATGGACCAGGAATTCCAAAGTCGCAAGAACAAGGACTTTCATAAATGCCTTTCAGATCTCCATTTTGTTAGAGATCATGGTTGAATCAGATTGGAAATGTATTATCCCTGGGTTGGGTGTCAGTATCAGCTCCTGCATATGTAAAGCCTCATTGTAGCTTGATAATGTTTGCTTCTTTCACTTTGAATAGGGTTTCATTGTACCAATGCATTCTTGGTTGAGTTATTATATTTAGCTCATTAGCATATAGTTTGCTTTATCTTGTACTGAGTATATCTGTGCTATTTTACTCGAAAATAATAGAATTTCACAAGTGGATGCATCTCTGTAATTACCACATCCTTAATAATTTATTGGGTTACTATTAATATGATCCATCACCCAAAACTTTGCTTGTTTAATGTGTCAGATCCCTACAACATTAGCGACAAGCTGCTTGCCTCTGAGAGGGAACATCGGAAAGTTGAGAGACAGTGGGTGTCATCTGACAATGCATAAGCAGATTTATGAAGATGCCAAACAAACAGGGCAAATATATTTCGACATGCAGCAAAATCCACGTACTTCAGTAAAATGTTTGCGACTTTCAACTGCAAATATCTGTTATGCATCATGGGCAAATTAATGGAAAAGAACAAATCTACACTGCTCTAAACAACAGTTTGCACAGACAGTCTACCAGATCATTATGCTAATTTCATTCATGACAAAAGCGAAATCAATCGGAGATCAGCTCGGCAGCATCATCTAGCCGGGCCCATCCTCATTTTACAGCTATAATACAGATTTTCAACAACTCCATTTCATAAAATTTCAGCCTATATCAACATTTGTATGAATAGTCCTAACGAAGTGTGCCCCAAAGGCCTGTGAACTTAATCCAATATCTACATCACTATTATTTGAGTGTTTGGATGCTATGCTGTCTGTTGTGACTGACATCAAAAATACTCCTGTTTCTATGGGTGTTTGTCCATCACTGTTTAAAACTTCTATTGTAGAGACCCTTTTGAAAACGCCTACCCTTGAACCCACCAATCTATCTAAACTCTCATTCATATCAAAAGTCGTAGAAAATGTTGGCTTGTCTGAAATTAACATCACACATTTCCATAATCTCTTCAGTAATTTCCAGTCAGCTTGTTACTTGTGCCACAACACTGAAAATGCCCTCTTAAAAGTTGCCAGTGACCTTCTGTCTGCATTGGATGATGGTGAGATTTCAGTTCTCCCACTCCTTAACCTATCCACAGCATTTGATACGATTTACCACGATATCATGCTTCACTATCTGCAGCATGACTTTGGCATCCACATAACCTCTTTATCATGGGTCAAACAATATCTAACTGAAAGAAATCAAACTGTTTGAGTAAATGGTAAACATTACAGTCCAGATAACCTTTATTATTGTGTTCCACAGGGTTCTTTTCTAAGACCAATGTTCTTTCTTCCATACATGCAGCCCCTATCCAGTGTCATAAATCATCAGCTGTGTCCCACAATTTGTATTGTTACGACAGGCCCTGGGCTTCTTGCTATAAGATTCTTTGAGCGCTGGCAATCTGAATAAAACCAACATCTATTTATTACTAGGTAGGTCTGATTACATTCAAAAATGCTCTCACAGAACATTGCTTCCACAAGCAAGAATAAATTTGACATATATCCATTTTTAATATTTTGGATTGAAACTATTGTAAACTAATTTTGTGTTTTTAGGTTAGTTTTTATAAAATAATTTGTTTATTTTGTTTAAATAATACATTTGTTATTATTGTATGTATGCGATATTTCGGTGTTTTCTGTATGCAAACTATTATTATACCCGTATGCTAACTTGAATTTGTTAAGCACTTAAAACTTGTTTTTATTATTATTATTATTATTATTATTATTATTATTATTATTATTATTATTATTATTATTATTATTATTATTATTATTATTATTATTATTATTATTATTATTATTATTATTATTATTATTATTATCACTCCAACTTTTTAAAGCATGCAAGTATTTGCAGAGTAATTTATCTGCGTGATTGCACATGTTGATAAATGTTAGTATTTACTGATATTATTTACAACTCTGATAAAATTCATGGATAAAGACATTCACTGGAAGTTATACTAAATTGAGACCTGTAATTATATTTATGTGATTCAACAAAAGACTGTTGACACATTAACACGTCAGTAGCTACCACAGACACGTCATCGACTTCCGTTTTGGAATTTTTTCTGGAATTTTACTGAATTTTAATTAGGACTTTAAATTGTTAGGATTTTTGTTTGTAATTGTTGGATTTTTGGGGGATTTAATTCTCAATACCGTAAATTGTATTTTTCTCATTTTCTTCTAGAGAATTAAATACATTTGTTAAATTTCCAAATCTTGTTGTCTTTCACTCTTTTATTTTACTTACTTGAAGATGTTTATCTATCTATCTATCTATCTATCTATCTATCTATCTATCTATCTATCTATCTATCTATCTATCTATCTATCTATCTATCTATCTATCTATCTATCTATCTATCTATCTATCCATCCTTTTCAAGAATGTCAGAAATCTGAAAATAATCAGTTAGAAACAAGGAAATCAAACGTTTGTTTTTTAGTTGAAATTAACACGTAGTTTGACTTCCATCGGCTCAAAATGATGAGAATGACGTAACGAACCTAGCATTTCAAGTGCAATGCCTGATCTTGTTTGTGTTGGAAATCCTTGTAAATGTCTGGCAAAATACTTGAGATATTAGTCCAGTAAAGAGAGAGTAGTATTAGAAAACCAGGTTTTCAACTCACTTTGTTTTTTACCCTCCAAACAAGTATAAATTATCCCCCACCCCACCCCCTTTTCTTCCAAAATAAACCAGGTTTTCAACTCACCCTAGAAGAAAACCAGGTTTTCAACTCACTTTGTTTTTTTACCCTCCAAACAAGTATAAATTATAGTCCTAAATTATCCCCCACCCCACCCCCC
>JAEAOA010001347.1:0-19922 GCA_016746295.1 Potamilus streckersoni
TTTTGGCAAGCAGACGGGCGGGGATTGCTATGACCATCACAAGAGCTACTTTTGGCATGGCATGAGTGGGATTGCTATGTCAATGACAAGGGCTACTTTGGGCATGGCATGACTGGGATTGCTATGTCAATGACAAGAGCTACTTTGGGCATGGCATGACTGGGATTGCTATGTCAATGACAAGAGATACTTTGGGCATGGCATGAGTGGGATTGCTATGACCATCACAAGAGCTACTTTGGGCATGGCATGAGTGGGATTGCTATGTCAATGACAAGAGCTACTTTGGGCATGGCATGAGTGGGATTGCTATGTCAATGACAAGGGCTACTTTGGGCATGGCATGACTGGGATTGCTATGTCAATGACAAGAGCTACTTTGGGCATGGCATGACTGGGATTGCTATGTCAACGACAAGAGCTACTTTGGGCATGGCATGACTGGGATTGCTATGTCAATGACAAGAGCTACTTTGGGCATGGCATGACTGGGATTGCTATGTCAATGACAAGAGCTACTTTGGGCATGGCATGACTGGGATTGCTATGTCAATGACAAGAGCTACTTTGGGCATGGCATGACTGGGATTGCTATGTCAATGACAAGAGCTACTTTGGGCATGGCATGACTGGGATTGCTATGTCAATGACAAGAGCTACTTTGGGCATAGCATGACTGGGATTGCTATGACCATCACAAGAGCTACTTTTGGCATGGCATGAGTGGGATTGCTATGTCAATGACAAGGGCTACTTTGGGCATGGCATGACTGGGATTGCTATGTCAATGACAAGAGATACTTTGGGCATGGCATGAGTGGGATTGCTATGACCATCACAAGAGCTACTTTGGGCATGGCATGAGTGGGATTGCTATGTCAATGACAAGAGCTACTTTGGGCATGGCATGAGTGGGATTGCTATGTCAACGACAAGAGCTACTTTGGGCATGGCATGACTGGGATTGCTATGTCAATGACAAGAGCTTCTTTGGGCATGGCATGACTGGGATTGCTATGTCAATGACAAAAGCTACTTTGGGAATGGCATGACTGGGATTGCTATGTCAATGACAAGAGCTACTTTGGGCATGGCATGACTGGGATTGCTATGAGCATCACAAGAGCTACTTTGGGCATGGCATGACTGGGATTCCTATGTCAATGACAAGAGCTACTTTGGGCATGTCATGACTGGAATTGCTATGTCAATGACAAGAGCTACTTTGGGCATGGCATGAGTGGGATTGCTATGTCAACGACAAGAGCTACTTTGGGCATGGCATGACTGGGATTGCTATGTCAATGACAAGATCTACTTTGGGCATGGCATGACTGGGATTGCTATGTCAATGACAAGGGCTACTTTGGGCATGGCATGACTGGGATTGCTATGACCATCACAAGAGCTACTTTGGGCATGGCATGAGTGGGATTGCTATGTGAATGACAAGAGCTACTTTAGGCATGTCATGACTGGAATTGCTATGATAAGAGCTGTCATTAATATTGCCATCAGTAGTCACCCAATCATGGCCAGTAGAGATTTCCCAGCTGGTAAATTTCTGTCATCAAAACTGCATGCACACGGCCCCGCATACACATCAAAGTACTGATGGTTGGACAAATTAGTATTGCTTTAATCACAAAATTGTGCTCAGACCTGTCTACCTGTCAAAAGTAGTTTCACATTGACAAAGCATCACCATAGGATATTAGCACTAGTAGTATTAAATTGCCAATACAGGTCCATAGAATATTAGAATAAGTAGTTTGAAATTGCCAATACAGGTCAATAGAATATTAGTCTGAGATTGCCAATACAGGTCCATAAAATATTAGCACTAGTTGTCTGAGATTGCCAATACAGATCTATAGAATATTAACACTAGTAATCTGAAATTTCCAATATAAGTTCATAGAATATTAGCATAAGTAGTCTGAAATTGCCTTTACAAGTCCATATAATATTATTATAAGCAGACTGAAATTGCCGATACACATTTATATGATATAAGAATGAATATTCTAAATTTTGAAAGTGCTAGCTTATTATGTCAACCATTAGGTGGGAGTCTTAGATGCCATGGAGACTGGGAAGCTTGATAGTCCATTTGTGGTTAAAATGTATTTAGTAATTCTTGTCTGCTAACTTGTTCTACAGTTTTGGATGAATTGCCTTGAAGTTAATAAATCATATGATTGTCATGAGATATTCACATCATTTGATGCATTATCCCAGTCTTGTGTATTGTCATGAGATATTCAAACATCTGATGCATTATCCCAGTCTTCTGTATTGTCATGAGATATTCACATCATCTGATGCATTATCCCAGTCTTGTGTATTGTCATGAGATATTCACATTCTTTGATGCATTATCCCAGTCTTGTGTATTGTCATGAGATATTCACATCATTTGATGCATTATCCCAGTCTTGTGTATTGTCATGAGATATTCACATTATTTGATGCATTATCCCAGTCTTGTGTATTGTCATGAGATATTCACATCATCTGATGCACTATCCCAGTCTTGTATATTGTCATGAGATATTCACATCATTTGATGCATTATCCCAGTCTTGTGTATTGTCATGAGATATTCACATCATCTGATGCATTATCCCAGTCTTGTGTATTGTCATGAGATATTCACATCATCTGATGCATTATCCCAGTCTTGTGTATTGTCATGAGATATTCACATCATTTGATGCATTATCCCAGTCTTGTGTATTGTCATGAGATATTCACATCATTTGATGCATTATACCAGTCTTGTGTATTGTCATGAGATATTCACATTATTTGATGCATTATCCCAGTCTTGTGTATTGTCATGAGATATTCACATCATCTGATGCACTATCCCAGTCTTGTATATTGTCATGAGATATTCACATCATTTGATGCATTATCCCAGTCTTGTGTATTGTCATGAGATATTCACATCATCTGATGCATTATCCCAGTCTTTTGTATTGTCATGAGATATTCACATCATCTGATGCATTATCCCAGTCTTGTGTATTGTCATGAGATATTCACATCATCTGATGCATTATCCCAGTCTTGTGTATTGTCATGAGATATTCACATCATCTGATGCATTATCCCAGTCTTGTGTATTGTCATGAGATATTCACATCATCTGATGCATTATCCCAGTCTTGTGTATTGTCATGAGATATTTGCATCATCTGATGCATTATCCCAGTCTTGTGTATTGTCATGAGATATTCACATCATCTGATGCACTATCCCAGTCTTGTGTATTGTCATGAGATATTCACATCATCTGATGCATTATCCCAGTCTTGTGTATTGTCATGAGATATTCACATCATTTGATGCATTGTCCCAGTCTTGTGTATTGTCATGAGATATTCACATCATCTGATGCACTATCCCAGTCTTGTGTATTGTCATGAGATATTCACATCATCTGATGCACTATCCCAGTCTTGTGTATTGTCATGAGATATTCACATCATCTGATGCATTATCCCAGTCTTGTGTATTGTCATGAGATATTCACATCATCTGATGCACTATCCCAGTCTTGTATATTGTCATGAGATATACACATCATCTGATGCACTATCCCAGTCTTGTATATTGTCATGAGATATTCACATCATTTGATGCATTATCCCAGTCTTGTGTATTGTCATGAGATATTCACATCATCTGATGCATTATCCCAGTCTTTTGTATTGTAATGAGATATTCACATTATTTAATGCATTATCCCAGTTTTGTGTATTGTCATGAGATATTCACATCATCTGATGCATTATCCCAGTCTTGTGTATTGTCATGAGATATTCACATCATCTGATGCATTATCCCAGTCTTGTGTATTGTCATGAGATATTCACATCATCTGATGCATTATCCCAGTCTTCTGTATTGTCATGAGATATTCACATCATCTGATGCATTATCCCAGTCTTGTGTATTGTCATGAGATATTCACATCATTTGATGCATTATCCCAGTCTTGTGTATTGCCATGAGATATTCACATCATCTGATGCAATATCCCAGTCTTGTGTATTGTCATGAGATATTCACATCATCTGATGCATTATCCCAGTCTTGTGTATTGTCATGAGATATTCACATCATCTAATGCATTATCCCAGTCTTCTGTATTGTCATGAGATATTCACATCATTTGATGCATTATCCCAGTCTTGTGTATTGTCATGAGATATTCACATCATCTGATGCATTATCCCAGTCTTCTGTATTGTCATGAGATATTCACATCATCTGATGCATTATCCCAGTCTTGTGTATTGTCATGAGATATTCACATCATTTGATGCATTGTCCCAGTCTTGTGTATTGTCATGAGATATTCACATCATCTGATGCACTATCCCAGTCTTGTGTATTGTCATGAGATATTCACATCATCTGATGCACTATCCCAGTCTTGTGTATTGTCATGAGATATTCACATCATCTGATGCATTATCCCAGTCTTGTGTATTGTCATGAGATATTCACATCATCTGATGCACTATCCCAGTCTTGTATATTGTCATGAGATATACACATCATCTGATGCACTATCCCAGTCTTGTATATTGTCATTAGATATTCACATCATTTGATGCATTATCCCAGTCTTGTGTATTGTCATGAGATATTCACATCATCTGATGCATTATCCCAGTCTTTTGTATTGTAATGAGATATTCACATTATTTAATGCATTATCCCAGTTTTGTGTATTGTCATGAGATATTCACATCATCTGATGCATTATCCCAGTCTTGTGTATTGTCATGAGATATTCACATCATCTGATGCATTATCCCAGTCTTGTGTATTGTCATGAGATATTCACATCATCTGATGCATTATCCCAGTCTTCTGTATTGTCATGAGATATTCACATCATCTGATGCATTATCCCAGTCTTGTGTATTGTCATGAGATATTCACATCATTTGATGCATTATCCCAGTCTTGTGTATTGCCATGAGATATTCACATCATCTGATGCAATATCCCAGTCTTGTGTATTGTCATGAGATATTCACATCATCTGATGCATTATCCCAGTCTTGTGTATTGTCATGAGATATTCACATCATCTAATGCATTATCCCAGTCTTCTGTATTGTCATGAGATATTCACATCATTTGATGCATTATCCCAGTCTTGTGTATTGTCATGAGATATTCACATCATCTGATGCATTATCCCAGTCTTCTGTATTGTCATGAGATATTCACATCATCTGATGCATTATCCCAGTCTTGTGTATTGTCATGAGATATTCACATCATTTGATGCATTATCCCAGTCTTGTGTATTGCCATGAGATATTCACATCATCTGATGCAATATCCCAGTCTTGTGTATTGTCATGAGATATTCACATCATCTGATGCATTATCCCAGTCTTGTGTATTGTCATGAGATATTCACATCATTTGATGCATTATCCCAGTCTTGTGTATTGTCATGAGATATTCACATCATCTGATGCATTATCCCAGTCTTGTCTATTGTCATGCGATATTCACATTATCTGATGCATTATCCCAGTCTTGTGTATTGTCATGAGATATTCACATCATCTGATGCATTATCCCAGTCTTGTGTATTGTCATGAGATATTCACATCATCTAATGCATTATCCTAATCTTGTGTATTGACGTTAGATATTCACATTATCTGATGCATTATCCCAGTCTTCTGTATTGACGTTAAATATTCACATCATCTGATGCATTAGCCAAGTGTTGTGTATTGTCATGAGATATTCACATCATCTGATGCATTATCCCGGTCTTCTGTATTGTCATGAGATATTCACATCATCTGATGCATTATCCAAGTCTTGTGTATTGTCATGAGATATTCACATCATTTGATGGATTATCCCAGTCTTGTTTATTGTCATGAGATATTCACATCATCTGATGCATTATCCCAGTCTTGTGTATTGTCATGAGATAAATGTTAAAATGTTGTCATACAAACATTAAAATGTTGTCATACATACATGGTGGACCGGACTGGAAGGTAATATTTTATTCTTTAATTAAATAAAATTAATCCAGCATGGACACCCAGTGAAATCTTGAAGAGCAGATAAATTAATCCAGCATCATCATATGCATCATCTGATGCACTATCCCAGTCTTGTGTATTGTCATGAGATATTCACATCATCTGATGCATTATCCCGGTCTTCTGTATTGTCATGAGATATTCACATCATTTGATGCATTATCCCAATCTTGTGTATTGTCATGAGATATTCACATCATCTGATGCATTATCCCAATCTTGTGTATTGTCATGAGATATTCACATCATTTGATGCATTATCCCAATCTTGTGTATTGTCATGAGATATTCACATCATCTGATGCATTATCCCAGTCTTGTGTATTGTCATGAGATATTCACATCATTTGATGCATTATCCCAGTCTTGTGTATTGTCAAGAGATATTCACATCATCTGATGCACTATCCCAGTCTTGTATATTGTCATGAGATATTCACATCATTTGATGCATTATCCCAGTCTTGTGTATTGTCATGAGATATTCACATCATCTGATGCATTATCCCAGTCTTTTGTATTGTCATGAGATATTCACATCATCTGATACATTATCCCAGTCTTGTGTATTGTCATGAGATATTCACATCATCTGATGCACTATCCCAATCTTGTGTATTGTCATGAGATATTCACATCATCTGATGCATTATCCCAGTCTTGTGTATTGTCATGAGATATTCACATCATCTGATGCATTATCCCAGTCTTGTGTATTGTCATGAGATATTCACATCATCTGATGCATTATCCCAGTCTTGTGTATTGTCATGAGATATTCACATCATCTGATGCATTATCCCAGTTTTGTTTATTGTCATGAGATATTCACATCATCTGATGCATTATCCCAGTCTTCTGTATTGTCATGAGATATTCACATCATCTGATGCATTATCCCAGTCTTGTGTATTGTCATGAGATATTCACATCATCTGATGCACTATCCCAGTCTTGTGTATTGTCATGAGATATTCACATCATCTGATGCATTATCCGAGTTTTGTTTATTGTCATGAGATATTCACATCATCTGATGCACTATCCCAGTCTTGTGTATTGTCATGAGATATTCACCTCATTTGATGCATAATCCAAATCTTATGTATCTATCTTGTGTGAAATGTAAATATTATCTATTATATGCACTATCCTTCATAAAAGGGTGGGTGGGGATATTAGTTTTTTATTGTTGCATTTTTGTTTCCTTTTGTTATATATTTTAGGTATCAATACTGCCTAGTATGTTAATCCATATAATATTAATTTTAAAAATAAACAGAACTACATCATATAGCTGTAGAATCTGCAAACTCTGACATTCAAACAAATCATTGTATCTAGTAAAATTTGTTTGAAATTTATCTGCTCTTCAAGATTTCAATGGGTGTCCATGCTGGATTAATTTTTTTTCATTAAAGAATAAAATATTACCTTCCAGTCCTGTCCACCATGTTTGTATGACAACATTTTAACTGTAGACTTGTTGTGTTTGCAAATGTTCATATTTATAATGTGTGATGTTTTTCAGGTCGGTGCTGTTGCTTTCATAGAAAACCTGTCCATCAAGTCTCTGAGCCTTACTAGACAGGAATATGACCAATACACATCCAAGAAGGATTCCTTTTTCCATGCAGCAAATATGTTCATATCTGAGGATTTACGCCTCAAGTTTGAGAATTTGAAAACTTTAGCAGAACTCCAACAAAGGCATGATAAAATCATGTCTGAAGCTTTAAGACTTCAACAGGATATTAAAAAATTTAAAGATAGTTTTAAACAGAAGATGGAAAACACATCTAGAACCCCTCATAAAATACAGCCTGTGGCAATGGAAGTACAAATTGACTCAGATTCAGATCGGTTGCCTCACTCCATGGTACTTGAGCCTCCTGTTACCCAGGCACTGTCAGAAGTAGCTGTCAGTTCTGTGCAAGATGAAGTAGAATCAGTTGCTGTCACCCAGGCACTGTCAGAAGTACCTTTCAATAATGTGCAGAATGATGTAGAAATGGTCGCTGTTACCCAGGCACTGTCAGAAGTGGCTGGCAGTTCTGTACAGAATGATGTAGAATCAGTCGCTGTTACCCAGGCACTGTCAGAAGTAGCTGGCAATAATATGCAGAATGATGTAAAATCAGTCGCTGTTACCCAGGCACTGTCAGAAGTGGCTGGCAGTTCTGTACAGAATGATGTAGAATCAGTCGCTGTTACCCAGGCACTGTCAGAAGTAGCTGGCAATAATATGCAGAATGATGTAAAATCAGTCGCTGTTACCCAGGCACTGTCAGAAGTGGCTGGCAGTTCTGTACAGAATGATGTAGAATCAGTCGCTGTTACCCAGGCACTGTCAGAAGTAGCTGGCAATAATATGCAGAATGATGTAGAAGTGTTTGCTGTTACCCAGGCACTGTCAGAAGTACCTTTCAATAATGAGCAGAATGATGTAGAATCAGTCGCTGTTACCCAGACACTGTCAGAAGTAGCTGGCAATAATATGCAGAATGATGTAGAAGTGTTTGCTGTTACCCAGACACTGTCAGAAGTACCTTTCAATAATGAGCAGAATGATGTAGAATCAGTCGCTGTTACCCAGACACTGTCAGAAGTAGCTGGCAATAATATGCAGAATGATGTAGAAGTGTTTGCTGTTACCCAGGCACTGTCAGAAGTACCTTTCAATAATGAGCAGAATGATGTAGAATCAGTCGCTGTTACCCAGACACTGTCAGAAGTAGCTGGCAATAATGTGCAGAATGATGTAGAATCAGTTGCTGTTACACAGGCACTGTCAGTAGTAGCTGGCAATAATGTGCAGAATGATGTAGAAGTGGTTGCTGTTACCCAGGCACTGTCAGAAGTAGCTGGCAGTTCTGTGCAGAATGATGTAGAAGCAGTCGCTGTTACCCAGGCACTGTCAGAAGAAGCTGGCAATAATGTGCAAAATAATGTAGAATCAGTCACTGTTACCCAGGCACTGTCAGTAGTAGCTGGCAATAATGTGCAGAATGATGTAGAATTGGTCACTGTTTCCCAGGCCCTTTCAGAAGTAGCTGGCAATAATGTGCAGATTCATGCAGAATTAGCTAAAGAATAGGGTGAAACTAGAAAAATTAACTTGATTATGGTTGTTTTTAGCCTGTATTGCAATTATACACAATATGGGTTGAAAACAGTATAGTCAAAACTTTTTACTATAATTACATGTTAATTATTAATTATACCAGCTGTAAAAATGTAGAATGTTAATGTAGTTATATTTCATAATGGATTCAAATGGAGGTCTAGGAGTTTCTTTTGAACATGAACATTTGTTAATTTTTTTTTTAACTTGAAGATAATTAATTTTCTTTCCATAACTATAATGGACCTAATTAGCTGTTACTTTTATCATTCAGAGCAAGAATAATATTTTCTTCAGCTTAATTTGGGTCAGAAAGAAATTGCCATAAATGCCAGGTACCCTTACCTCTTTCAAAACTTAAATGTCAGCTTTTATTTTGTTCATGCAGGTATCACTTATTTGCTGGGTTTCAATTGTATATTTTAGTAATATAATTGTATGTGAAGTCAGGAATTTCATTTGTAACATACAATAATGTGCAAATTTTTTTATTGTGTATAGTTATTAGCATTAACCCAGACAAATTATTAATACATATCACAGTTTTAGAAATTTACATTATAGTTTTATAATTATGTATACTCTTACATCTTCACTTTATTTTAATAAGGGATGATTCTCATAAATCCAGACAACACTAATGTGAATACCATAATGTGTGGATTCTTGATTACTTTGAATGATGGGCTGAAATTAAAAGTTTTTGATTTCCAGGGTTGCAACCTCAAGGTTTTGGCTTTGACATGGGTTGGAATCTCAAGGTTTTGGCTTTGACATGGGTTGGAATCTCAAGGTTTTGGCTTTGACATGGGTTGGAATCTCAAGGTTTTGGCTTTGACATAGTTTGGAATCTCAACGTTTTGGCTTTGATATGGGTTGGAATAAAAGTCTGGATTAATGGGCTTTCATCTTAGAATCATTGATGTTTCAATAAATCCTACCAAGACAACGTGCTATGCATCTTTTTATATAATATGACCCTGACACTGCACCATTTCTATCAGTCACATTTTGCAATGAGTATAGGTCACAAAACTGGATATAATTTAATGGATAAAATGCCAATTACATTTTCATGTTACAGTGCTTTTTCTTCAAGGTCCAATTATGAAGATACTCCTGGACTTTTGTATCAGTATTACTAACTATTCAACCAACTATTCAATAATGTGGATGTACATATGTTGTCTTGACATGCCTTTGATGGCTTGTGTATCAACAATTCCATTTGGTTTCAAGATGGATGTTGTTGTGGCCACACTGGACATTATATTGGTTTGCTGCTTTGTGTCTCAAATAGGTTATTTAATGCTGAAACAATTAAAGTCCGTTGCTCATTAGCACACAGTGTTAGCTGACCCAGACTCGTCTTATGTTAAAATTCAAACCCACACCAAATGATCACATAGTTGTAGCTGACCCAGGCTGGTCTCATGTTAAAATTAAACCCTCACCAAAGTCAACCACTCCAACGACTGAGCCACTCTAATAAAATTTTGAATTGAGACATGAAAATGAACAGTTACCATAACATGGGAAGTTACTTCAAACTGACATACCTCACAAGAGTTATTATTCTTAGGCAGATTGTTACGAACATTATCATAAAGAGCCAGTATTACTAAATAAATAAGTGCATATATCATCTATAATGAAATCCAGGTCATGGAAATGCTTAATTTGTAATGGAATATAGGTCATGGAAATGCTTCATTTATAATGGAATATAGGCATTGAAATTGCTTTATTTGTAATGGGATCCATGTCATGGAAATGCTTTATTTGTAATGGGATCCAGATCATAGAATTGCTTTATTTGTAATGGGATCTATGTCATAGAAATGCTTTATTTGTAATGGGATACAGGTCATAGAAATGCTTCATTTCAAACTACAAGAGTGACATCATTTTGACAAGTAGTCAACAACCTCATATTAAAACACAAATCAAGATCATGGGTTACAAGTAGGGTTAGAAATGGTTATCAGAGCAAATTCTTTGTGGCTTTCTTATTACTGAAAAGTTGAAATGATCCAGCTGACCAAACTTTATTCTCACCATATTCCATCATTTCTAGTTCAAAGTAAAAACCATGATGCAGTTTTCAAAGCCAGAGCGTTGGGAGATCCTGTTGGTAGCAAGTGTAGGGTTACAACAATGGCTGGAAACTTCTGTTTTAGTCCATGAATTAATTATCACCTGTAATAAAGTTGAAACAGTTATGACCCTGCTTGGTCAGCTTTTAAGGTGGTCTGTAGAATTCATTCTCAGCTGGACTAAAATTCTCTTGATATATGATTATTTAGGTACAGTTTGTTTGTGTGTCTACAATTCACTCAGAGCTCTCAACAGAATTTCAAACGTTCTTTGGACAACATAATTACAAAGATAATGATTAACTGTGAAATTGCCTCACTGGTTTCATTCCACTTAAATGAAGGCAAACCTTTTGCTGTTCTGCAGACTCGACATGGCTGACAAAAAAATAAATATGGGGAAACTTAATGGGAAATAGAGGATGTGTTACAGAGGAGGAACTTACTGTGGGAAATGGAGGATGCGTTACAGAGGGGGAACTTACTGTGGGAAATGGAGGATGTGTTACAGAGGGGGAACTTACTGTGGGAAATGGAGGATGTGTTACAGAGGGGGAACTTACTGTGGGAAATGGAGGGTGTGTTACAGAGGGGGAACTTACTGTGGGAAATGGAGGATGTGTTACAGAGAGAAAACTTAATGTGGGAAATGGAGGATGCGTTACAGAGAGGAAACTTAATGTGGGAAATGGAGGATGCGTTACAGAGGGGGAACTTACTGTGGGAAATGGAGGATGTGTTACAGAGGGAGAACTTAATGTGGGAAATGGAGGATGTGTTACAGAGGAGAAACTTACTGTTGGAAATGGAGGATGTGAAACAGAGGAGGAACTTACTGTGGGAAATGGAGGGTGTGTTACAGAGGGGGAACTTACTGTGGGAAATGGAGGATGTGTTACAGAGGGGAAACCTAATGTGGGAAATGGAGGATGTGTTACAGAGGGGAAACTTACTGTGGGAAATGGAGAATGCGTTACAGAGGGGGAACTTACTGTGGGAAATGGAGAATGCGTTACAGAGGGGGAACTTACTGTGGGAAACGGAGGATGTGTTACAGAGGGGGAACTTAATGTGGTAAATGGAGGATGTGTTACAGAGGGGGAACTTACTGTTGGAAATGGAGGATGTGTTACAGAGGGGGAACTTACTGTTGGAAATGGAGGATGTGTTACAGAGGAGGATGCGTTACAGAGAAAAACGGTGGGTACTCGGTTCATTTTGATAACGCATTTCGGCTTACAAGGTTAGATCAGTTGCCAGAAGCACCACCATTGACCGGAACTGTAACTGATATTATTCTGCCGTGGGATAAAGACCCGAGTCCACAGTTTTTAACATCTGAGATCTTTAATCCCAGAGGACTCAACTCGATCTTGTGGGACCCATGGCCTTGGCGCAACAAGCCTCCTTTCTTGGTAGTCTGACAGCTTCATATGATGTGGCTTAACGACTTTCGCCTTGTTCGGAGGAGGGAAAATTTTCTCTTTTTGAAGTCACTCCCCGACAGGTGGAGTCATCTCTACTCGGGTTACATAGAAGCTGTTTCAGATACCTTGGGAGGGGGCGGGAGACGCGGGTGTACCATCTTACGCATACTCCTTAGTTGTTATCATTGGGTAACGTTTTTAAGAAGAAAATATTTTTTTAAAAACGTAAAATATTTCTTCGAGAACAATTACACAGTCATGGTCATGAGATACATACATCCTACTCGCCGCCTTGCAATTACATCCATGTTAAAATATGTTTGTCTTTAAGTGTAAGTTTGACTTTAAATATAAAGTTTTTTCATTAAGTGCTAAATAGCAACAAAAACCTTTTTTAAATGGACATAACACAGACTTTAGTAAGTTTACTTATTTCTTCTGTCAAAATATATTTGTAAATGGAGTTTTTAGACTGCAGGAATGTATGTTTGACAGTGAAAGTAAGTCAGTGTACGTAATTAAATACAAACTAAGTCCATTTTAGTTGATATCTCAATCTCATTTTGTTTCTTATTGAAAAATTTGGATATTATTAGAGTACATGCATAACTGAGAATTAAGCATCATCGAGTGTAGAGTTGTTATGTCGAAGGGCCATCAAGTGTAGTGTTGACAAGTCGTAGGGCCATCATCGAGTGTTTACAAGTCGTAGGGCCATCATCGAGTGTACTGTTGACAAGTTGTAGGACCATCATCGTGTAGTGTTGACAAGTCAAAGGGCCATCATCGAGTGTAGTGTTGACAAGTTGTAGGGCCATCATCGAGTGTAGTGTTGACAAGTCGTAGGGCCATCATCGAGTGTAGTTTTGACAAGTCGTAGGGCCATCATCGAGTGTACTGTTGACAAGTTGTAGGGCCATCATCGAGTGTAGTGTTGACAAGTCGTAGGGCCATCATCGGGTGTAGTGTTGACAAGTTGTAGGGGCATCATCGAGTGTAGTGTTAACTAGTCGTACGGCCATCATCGAGTGTAGTGTTGACAAGTCGTATGGCCATCAAGTGTAGTGTTGACAAGTCGTAGGGCCATCATCGAGTCTACTGTTGACAAGTCGTAGGGCCATAATCGAGTGTACTGTTGTCAAGTCGTAGGGCCATCATCAAGTGTAGTGTTGACAAGTCGTAGGGCCATCATCGAGTGTAGTGTTGACAAGTCGTAGGGCCATCATCGAGTGTACTGTTGTCAAGTCGTAGGGCCATCATCAAGTGTAGTGTTGACACGTCGTATGGCCATCAAGTGTAGTGTTGACAAGTCGTAGGGCTATCATCGAGGGTACTGTTGACAAGTCGTAGGGCCATCATCGAGTGTACTGTTGTCAAGTCGTAGGGCCATCATCAAGTGTAGTGTTGACAAGTCGTAGGGCCATCATCAAGTGTATTGTGCTATACAGAGTGACCAAGTGGAGTCATCAAATGTATTGTAGACAAGATGATAACGAAATGAATCGCTATAAAAGTTGATCAAGCGTGGAAATCCTAGTTTGGATCAGGCAGACAGCATAATGTTTTTCTTCAGAACAGTTCTCAACTCAATATGATTTAGTAGAAAAAGAGCACAAAAATTATCAGTGACTTTCCTTTACCATTCCAAGCTTTGTGCCTATATTTTCATTATCAAATAATATAAAACACACGTCCACAAAAAAATTAAGCAAGAGGCATATGTTTTTGTTTATCTTCCAAAAGTTTGATTTTGTGTACCACAGAACTTTTGTGCCATTTTTTTGCACAGCAACACACGTATGCCATTTATGTGCACTGGAACACACTTATGCTATTTACATGCACAAACACACACTTATGCCATTTATGAGAAATGCAACACGCGTATGACATTTTATGCACCTCCATACGTATGTCATTTATGTGCACAGCAACACATGCATGTTATTTTTCAGCACCGTAACACGCGTATTCTATTTTTGTGACTGCAACATATGTATGCCATTTATGTACACAGTAACCTGCATATGCAATTTTGTGCATTTTGAGGAATTAGTAATACGCATTGGGTTGCTCTGAAATAAAGTATCCTTTGTGTGAACTATGAAATAAATACTTTTACATCGGCATCATCTTGTGTTATTCATACATAGCCATATTGATAGAGCAAATACTCTTTGTCTACGTGACTCTACCAACTTTTATTCTAACTTTTTCAGCATATAATACTGATGCGGATATATTTAATCCGATAATCTCATAACTATAATTCATATTTTATACATCTTATCATATATGGAGTAAAGAGAAAGAACATGCCGCATTCCCCTATAGACACCCAATTATTGGCAATATTTGAAACCGCTAGGTAACTCTTACAAAACTGAAACTGCACTATCTCAATGTCCTTCGAGTATTCAAATCCACAAATTTCCGCCCCATAACAGAATACTGATTTAATCATCGAGTCAAATAGTGAAACATATCTCTATGAAACTGCTTTAGAAAATAAAATATTCGTATCACAGACTTTTTTGTTTGTGAGGCTAACATTTGTTTAGCTATATCCCCTTTCAACTTCGGTAAAAAAAACCCAATAATCTATTTATTTATAATAAGGCACAACGTCTATTATCGGTAATTCTTCATTAAAATACCATGTTTTTGTTCTTTTCATATATCTATCATTCCTAAATATTTTTGTATTGTTGATGTTTTCCTCCACACCAGTTCTATCACAAAAGCATCTTGTAATATCTTTTAGTTGTAGTAATCTGACCATCAACAGTTTGCCATCTGCGTACATTCAAGCAATTAGATCTTCAATGTATGATGTGATACATTTGTCTGATGTAATACATTTGTCTGATGTGATACATTTGCCTGATGTGATACATTTGTCTGATGTGATACATTTGCCTGATGTGATACATTTGCCTGATGTGATACATTTGCCTGATGTGATACATTTGTCTGATGTGATACATTTGTCTGATGTGATACATTTGCCTGATGTGATACATTTGTCTGATGTGATACATTTGTCTGATGTGATACATTTGCCTGATGTGATACATTTGTCTGATGTGATACATTTGCCTGATGTGATACATTTGTCTGATATGATACATTTGTCTGATGTGATACATTTGTCTGATGTGATACATTTGTCTGATGTGATACATTTGCCTGATGTGATACATTTGTCTGATGTGATACATTTGCCCGATGTGATACATTTGTCTGATGTGATACATTTGCCTGATGTGATACATTTGTCTGATGTGATACATTTGTCTGATGTGATACATTTGCTTCATGTGCCTGAGATCAGGACATTTATAAACAAAATAAAATTAGGCTTAGCACTCAACCCTGCCTTGTACCAAGGGTGAAGTTAAAATAATCTGTCAAGCCAGTAGTTGTTCTAACATAACTATTTAAAGATGTATACTTTTTTCTTAGTATACTATCATTTTACCTTGGAGACTTCACGGACAATTTTCCATGATCAACTTTGTCGAACACCTTAAAACCAACATAAAGACAATATAATCTTCCCTACTTTTGGATTAGTACTTATGCGCTGAGGTTTGTTAATTAATCAATAGTACTATACTTATTTCTAAAACTCATCAATGAGATTATTTTTTTATACTCAAAACCAAATTCTTTTGTTTAAAACATTTGTAAAAACATTGCGTACTGTATATCCCATACCTAGATACTTATTAGGGTCATCTCCGCTCACATTCTTATACATTTAGCAAACAATGCTTTTATCCCACTCATTGGGAAAGTTACATAATCAAATATTCTATTAAAAAGAGAGTTTTAGAATTGTAAAATACTCATACTAGTTAATTGGTATCATATCTGGTAATTGAGTTTTCATTTTGATTGAATTTAACTGGTCATATTCACGTGATAATTTACGCCTCACCGTTCCAACAGAGATGTATAGTATTTCATAATTTTCAATTCCCATGATAAACTAGTCTCTCCCATAATATTAACTGTCTGATTGAGGGAGGGCTCAAACGACCACTGCCACCTTCAATTTCCACAAGCTTACATAGTGACGTCTGTCATGTTAATATTCCATAATGTATGATACCGTCCCATCATGCAAATGTTCTATATATTGGCACACAATGCAAAGTTCTCCATACTAACCCATAATATTAAATCAGTCCCATAACCGCCATTCTATGGCATCGCAAATCTTAATTTTATATATAGCTGTTTTACGGAGTGATACTTTTTCTTTGAGCTCCACACTTTTAAATTTACAAAGTCTCTCCATACTGTCACCTGTAATTGCTACTCAAATAATACGAAACACATAGATAATTAAAACTGGATTGAACAAGGTGCAAAGTGATTCAAACCGGCAATAAATTAAAATGATTTTTTAAAAATAAACGACGTACTTCCTTGCCTTTCCCCGATGTGTTAGACAGGGTTTCCAAATCACTTCCTTAAAACACATGTTATCTATCACGACGCATGCGTCTAAATGATATTTCATAAAATTCTCGAAAACTGGACTAAAATGGAATACTGAACTAGTCAAAGCTCAGATGACTTACAGGAAACTATGTTGAACATAAGAGTTCAAACTTCTAATTTACACAGAGGCCTTACGTGAAATATACACAGAAACTTCTAATTTACATAGAGGCCTTACATGAAATGTACACAGAAACTTCTATATGTACACAGGGGCCTTACATGAAATGTACACAGAAAGAAGGTAATGATCAAAGTAGGACATCGTATAGTACAGGCTACACTACATTTAGTTTTATTCCACGCGGATCTTCAAAACTCAGTGAGTGGATACGAAATTTGTGACATACATACAGATGTACCAATCGATGTACCTAATCAAATCTGTCAGTCTGATTAAAATCATATCTTCACAGTCCTACATGTGAAGTAGGACAATGAAGACCATATTTTGATCAGATTGTCAAATCTTTATATCCCTGATTTATACGCAGCAAAATATTTTTGTCATCAGAGTGCCAGATAATGTAATGCCTACCCAAGAGAGTACGTTAAATTAGAGATCTAGGTCATGAAATCCCTACCCAAGACAGTACGTTAAATCAGAGCTAGATCATGAAATTCCTGCTCAAGATAGTACGTTAAATCAGAGAGCTAGGTTATGAAATCCCTAACCAAGAGAGTACGTTAAATCAGAGAGCTAGGTCATGAAATTCCTGCCCAAGAGAGAACGTTAAATCAGAGAGCTATTACATGAAATCCCTACCAAAGAGAGTACGTTAAATTAGAGAGCTAGGTCATGAAATTCCTGCTCAAGACAGTACGTTAAATTAGAGAGCTAGGTCATGAAATTCCTGCTCAAGAGAGTACGTTAAATCAGAGCTAGGTCATGAAATCCCTACCCAAGAGTGTACGTTAAATTAGAGAGCTAGGTCATGAAATTCCTGCTCAAGACAATAAGTTAAATTAGAGAGCTAGGTCATGAAATCCCTACCCAAGACAGTACATTAAATCAGAGAGCTAGGTCATGAAATTCCTGCTCAAGAGAGTACGTTAAATCAGAGAGCTAGGTCATGAATTTCCTGCTCAAGAGAGTACGTTAAATCAGAGAGCTAGGACATGAAATTCCTGCTCCAGAGAGTACGTTAAATCAGAGAACTAGGTCATGAAATTCCTGCTCAAAAGAGTACGTTAATTCAGAGAGCTAGGTCATGAAATTCCTGCTCCAAAGAGTACGTTAAATCAGAAAGCTAGGCCATGAAATTCCCGCTCAAGAGAGTACGTTAAATTAAAGAGCTAGGTCATGAAATCCCTACCTAAGACAGTACGTTAAATCAGAAAGCTAGGTCATGAAATTCCTGCTCAAAAGAGTACGTTAAATCATAGAGCTAGGTCATGAAATCCCTACCCAAGAGAGTACGTTAAATCAGAGAGCTAGGTCATGAAATCACCTTTCGAAGAGCGTACGTTAAATCAAAAAGCTAGGTCATGAAATCCCTACTCAAGACTGTACGTTAAATCAGAAAGCTAGGTCATGAAATTCTTGCTCAAGACAACACGTTAAATTAGCCATACCGGTAGCAGCCACAACTTTAATAGACCCAGCTAACTACAATTGGCTGATTGTCTAATGACACACGTATCACATGATTAAGTCTTGCTCTACCCTGACTCAACGATACAAGCATTAAGACTGAAAAAAAAAAAACGAATATCAAACAATGTTTTTTTTCGTGTTCCAGACCTGATATATTAGATGCAATGTCAACGTTGAAACAAGACGCCAAAGTGACCCACGACTGCTCACTCGACTTTCGTAAAGGTAAAAAGAAAATCGCATATTTGTCATGGGGACAAACAATCAGTGCGTATGTAATCCCCCAAAAGTTGATAACATTAATCAAGGGATTTAAGTCAGTTAAAGGTTTCCATTTCTGATAAGAGTTGTCAAATTAATGTCATGCACACGTATTTCACTCCATCTAATTTGGAGCAACCCTCTTTCTTTATTCAGTTTACTATGTCTTGAAATCTCCATTTCGTTTATAATATAAAAAATAACCTTCCACTTGCTAAAGTGTCATCAGCAAGCTGCATTATGCAGAAAGTGAATGAACTAATATTTGCTACCTCCTTCCATCATCAACAGAGACACGTAGGACATCTCATTCCTCGTTTCAACTTTCTTTTATAATTATGTAAATATTATTGTTATTGGGTTCAATACGTTTGAAAGTTAACTTAAAGTATTGAAGACACGTTTTATGAAGATGACCATAAAAGAAAATGAGAAGGGAAAGAGAAGGAGAGAATAATGTAAAAGAACCGACTAGTGGACAAGAGAACAACCAGTGGTTCCATCTAAAATGGCACATATTTGAATATATTTATATGCATTAAAATCAATTACTTTACTTTACCACTTATTAAAATTAAATTAAAAGGTTAGTCAAAGGAAACTAGAAAGATTATACTAATAGCGTTATTATACGAATATCTCTCATAGTATTTTTAGGACAGAATATTTGAGTAAAAGTAATAAGATTTAAATTTTCTCTAAATTGTATTTAAAATATTTTTTTTTCATTAAATTGTATTGGAAGTATTTTTCCACTAAAATATATTGAGAGTAATTTTATTTATTTCTGTATCACAACTGTAT
>JAEAOA010001348.1:0-17500 GCA_016746295.1 Potamilus streckersoni
ATATGCATGTTTAGTGATAAAATCGTTGCAGTACCATTGTATCAATGTTACTAATTCATGTTTTCATGTGGCAATAGAGGTAGTCTGCATCAAGTGCAAACAAGTATCTACACGAACCGATTCAATTATTCAAGACTTAACTTAAGTATCGCCATAAAGTTTAATGTCACATAAACTTGAAGTCAGAAAATTTTGTTATATGTTCCATACACAATATGTGTAGTATTCAAATACTTGCTGTTACTTAATTTATATATTTGTATTGTTGCTATGGTATATCACGCAAAACTGTATTGTTTACAATGCAATACACGGCACACAATACGAAACACCGATTGGTTACTAGGTTGACGTGCATTCAGATATTGACTGATTTGCCTCATATGGTGTATCGTGAAGGTTATAAATAGGGAAGCGTTTTCACTGTTAGTTAGAAAACCCTTAAGGTCAAAAATGGTCCTTGCAACATATTATTTATTTCTGTAAATAACACTGTTTGTGATGATCTATTATCTGTGAAAGCCTCCCACAGACTGTTTATAAACATTATTGAGTATTATGAAAGCATACCTGTTCCGCTTGATTAAGCTATCTTTGGACTGTCATTCTACTAATGACTGTCGCCATTATCCATGCACATATACGGATTTCTCCCCACTCGGCAATGTATATATATATATATATATATATATATATATATATATATATATATATATATATATATATATATATATATCGCCAGCCGCACGTATTTATATGAGGTTTCAACAGATATCCTTCGAATCTTCTATAGTGTAGTGGTAACTCCGTTGGATTTCCTTACCATCACTCGTATACTTCGTGGGTTCGAGAGTGTAGATGTAAAAAAAAATAACAAATAGCCAGAGATATATACAGCCACAAATAGGTGAAATAAATACATATGGAAAATCTAAAATTAAAAATAAGCCTCATTGAAGAGTACTCTATGAAGGGACCATATGAAAACAGAAATTTAATAAGTGGGGTAAACCTCATTCAAGGGTACCCCATGAAATGGCCCCATAACATAACTGGCAACTAAAATGATACATACAAAAAGCGCAGACTTTGCAGCCCATTGCTACTTAAAATAATATAATAATTAACTATATACACCTATTGGTTAATGACATAGAGCATTTGTGTCATTTTCACCGAGTTGTTATTCATTCTGACTAAAACAATATTCACGTTTTAATGAACATAAAAAACCATTACGATGTGTCAGATATAGTTTCTTGTACTGTTCGTTGGCATACCGTCATTAGACATTGCTAATGTTCAGATATCTGCAGAACGTTGATATTAAAGTAGTAAAAATATTTTAAGCTTTCTAAAACTAATTACATTTAATTGCATTTCCGCGAATTAGAATTATGTAAAAAAATATACAATTAAAGTCCTTAGTGCTTCATGGAAATTTCTCAAATTTCCTGTGCGTTAATATTAACAAGATGAAGATTGAATGTTAAATTATTGATTCGTTTAACAAAATTCCAATCAGTAAGAGTACGGAGTTAGGGTGATTTTAATGAATGTTTTAATGCAAGTATGTCCTAAAGCATGTGTCTGCTCGGAAGTCGTATTTTCAAATATCGTTTGCAAATTTTACATAACGTTTTTAATATAATACGTTCAGCAGAATCTGGTGATCGGACTCAAATGTATGCGAATATTGTATGTTTTGAATAAGTATGAGACTAATATTGATGTGGTGTCAAAAGCTGGAATTAATGGGATTGTTTCTTCTGGCTTCAATTTCTTGCTTGACATGTTCATCAAGGGATAAGTTACTTGTCAATGCGTGGCTTAGTCAAACCGTTTAAAACACGAACCAATTACCGTTTTAGATGTCCTCAAGCAAAGCCATTGCTGCATTAGATAATAAATATCGCTCTCCCCTGAAACGTTCATTTGTGTTTTTTCATTTTCTTAGCTTTATTTTCCTCGCTTGTTATTTTCTTCCTTGTAAGAGGTCTTTTATTGAGTCCCTCCATTTCACGCAATACAATCTACAACTAATTTACACGCAATTCAATTTACTAGTGTAAAATGTTAACGCTTCTTAAAGAACCATAAAACGGCTTTGCAAAATCAATAGAACATTCGATTGAAATTAATAATCCTATTTCTTCAAGCTTTCTTCTCTGGTAGAAATATTACCAAAATGTTTTCGCCAGTTGAAAGCTCGAATTAATTAAACAACTGGCTTAATGATGGAGTTTATTTTAAGAACAATATTTTATTATTGATTTTATGTAATGAAGAGACTCGATGTACAGTATATTTTCATTTAGTTATACCGTCTCTATACGTCATTTTGAATGACATTAATATTTAGAGTTTTTAGAGCACAAATTAAAAATATTTCTGTAAACGTATACGTCAAATTAAACTGGACACTTGAAAAAACATACATCAATACTTTATTATATATATATATATATATATATACATATATATATATATATATATATATATATATATATATATATAATATATATATATATATAATATATATATTATATATATTATATATATATATATATATATATATATATATATATATATATATATATACTGAGAGAGAGATAGAGAGAGATGTTCTTATGCATGATTTGATTTACTTTTACGTGAATTAAAAAAACTTCAAACGCGTCAAGCTAAAACAAGAGTCTTTGTCTTTTTACATCGCAAGAATTTTGATGATTAGGTACTGTCATATAAACGAATGATCTGAAGGACAGGAAAATTGCATTACTGATTTGTTTTTCTTTCTGCCCAGCAACATATTTTTTCAGGAAAAAGGTGTTACTCTTTTCGATCATTATTCAAAGTCGGTCATCTTTGGAGTCAAGTGTAATTTAACTAAGAAAAGATCGTCCAGCAACGTCTACTGAACCATGATTCTGAAGCTGTCAATCATCGCAAGGACAAGGATCTTGACTTTGTTCTGGAATCAAGGGAAAAATATGACGTGATAGATGTCCATGTTGACAGCTTGGTGTTTGAAACCTTTCATATCGAAAACAAATATTACATTATAAATAGAACTGAATATCTGTTTCACATCCCTTAATAATTCCGAAAGAGTGATCTGAAATAAATCCAAGATCTAATAGATTATACACAAGATTCTTTTTAATCCATGGTTTACGGAGATGGATGGATTTGTGCATAACGAATCCTTGCAACGTCAAATAAGTGTTGGATCACTGGTGTCATATTGTTAAATTCCTGGTGAGAATAACATAGGAATGTGGCCTATTGTGATGATTATTTGTGAGGATAGGACAAGAGTGTAGCCCAATGTTGGATCACTGCCGTGGCTAAGATAGGAATGTGGGAAAACTGTTGAAGGTATGGCAATAATGTGGCATATTGTTATATTATTGCTGGGTATAGGACATAAATATGGCATATTTTGTATCATTGATTGAAATAGCATATAATTATTCGACACACATTTAGATCACTGGTGAAGATAGTACATGAATGAGGCATATTTTTGTATCATAGACGATAATAGGATTCGAATATTTGACAGTAGTGTTGCATATTATTTGATCACTGGCAAGGATAGGACTGTGGCAATCATATATTCACTAGAATCTGACAGTCCTTCAATCAGTAGAGCAGTTCCAGCCGGGAATCCATGTGCCACAGTATTGACTTTAGATAATTCAATAAAGCACAAAGAAAAAATATTATAAAGTCCGTTGGACACATAATATTCTTATTGATATGGCTATCATGTAGTGACAGTTTATTACGTCGTATTTTAGATGTATAATATTTACAAATAATTGTTGAATTTTGGCAGCAATAATATTTATCAGGGAAGTGGCAGTCATCAGCTATACATTTTTCATTCCAATTTCCTTTTTTTGTTCCCTTTCAAGATTCTAGCCTCTGACCTAAAAGAAATCTGAACTAAATGAATTGTCAAGTTTAGTCTCTGATCACACAAAGAGATCGGCCCGTTTACCCTGCTTGATCGAATCAAGATTGTTGAATTTGTGTTTTAAACTTATATTGTAATGACACACTAATATTCATATTGCGTTTGACCTATGAATAATGCATGTTACTTTATTATCTTTCAGAGCGTTGTGAAAATAAAATTGTAATTTATAGCAATGCTTGAAACATCGGTATAAAAGTACCTTCAAACCGCCAGAAATATATTAGTCGTTTCACAAAGTTTTACAATCATCCTCCTCCTCCTCATCATCATTATCATCATCATCATCATCGCAGACTATGATGAATAAGCGCCATATATACAATATAATATAAAGATATCAAGTGCCGCATATAAATACACAACCAGTGACCATGAAGAGAAAGGAGCTGAAAACTGAATAGATATAAACATGCAGAAACTACCATATATTTGTGAGGAAAAGAGCAAAGTTACATGACTGTCGCACATTGTGGCAGTATCACCACGTATAATGTCAAAAGTACCAAATGTATCAACAAAATCACGGCATATGATGTCAACATTTCCCCATATAATGACGCAACCAACACATATTCTATCAAAACTGCCGCATATAAAAAGCGAACCACAGCATAAATTCACTTCATGCAAATAATATTCTACTCATTATAACAAGGACGTTCTACTTTAACGTGTAGAATGCCCATTTATCTATTTGGCTCAACATGTGCAAGCAGTTACCTGGTTCTTTGAAAACAAGCAGTTACCTGGTTCTTTGAAATCAAACATACCTATACAAATGTACAACAACCCAACTAACCCTTAGCCAAAGTCCAAATATAAAAGTACAAGTAAACAAAAATTTCCAAACTCTTCTCATTTCTAAGTTTCAAACGACAGTATAATTAATTTATTTCACTTACTAATTGATATTCAGAAGGCGATGAGAGATTTCTGTGTAAGTACCGTCAATGTCTTGATAATATATTGAGTGACTGTTTTGTTCGCAAGGTGCATAATTCCTATCTAACAACTGCGTTTTTATTCTGTGAAGTATCCTCTTCATATAATGAAAAAGGAGGGAAATACCCAATAACCCTTGTTCACACTCCCTATTATCAGAAAAATAACGTTAATTTTCTATTTTATCTTACTATTGTGATTCGGCATTTTGAGTGTACCATGGCACACTTGTGAAGTCAATGACAGAAAATCGATTTTTGTTGGACGTGAGCTGAATCAGCTTTATGAGTGTGATATACAGACACAAATTGGTCCCATTGACAATTTATATCTCGTAGATGCAGGGACTTTTAACAATGAAATTTTGTGCGACTTCAAACATCGTTTATACGCATTTATTAATTAGAGTTAAGGTCCCATCCAAGCAATAGAACAAAGATTTAGGAAGTATGAACCGTATATATTCACAGCCTTGTTGACAAGAAAATCTTATGAATTTCTTGTGTTTAAATAAAAATTAAAGCTGTCTTATAGTCAGTTTGTACAGTATAATTTAGTTATGTTAGTTTTGAGTAAAACTATTATTTGTTCCAAACTAGTTCTATTTTGTGAACAAGATTATATAAAGGTTGTACATCTAGCTCAGACGTAAACGAGAACATTTATGGCATTTGTGAAATAATAATATTTGATTCCTTAATTTTCACGCACTGGATTTACAATGAACCAGAAGATAAGATAAAAGAACACGACCTCATATCACAGAGCAAACATTTTAAATAATCGGGGTGCAAAACTCAAATGATATCGTTATAGTGCCCTGTCAAACGTTTGTGTACATTTTCCACAGGGATGCAACAGTTGCTAGATACAGAAGAAGAAAGCACATAATTTGATCATTGCTAATTAGAACTAGAAAACGTCGAGACATCATTCCCAGACGTAGCCTGAAAAATCAATTTCAGATAATGAATCTAAGTACATATAAATGTGTTCTCTGCACCGATCAATAATATAGCACCAAAACCTACCCATGTCTGGTGTAAAAGAGCTAGACTTTCATACAACATGATCAAAGGAGGTACACAAGGTATCACAGCAAGTACAAACAGCATCACCTGCAGATGGAATTAAGTTGAACACTATATTGACAACAATTCGATATGATCTTAGAAAAGCTGGAACCTTCATAGAAACGTCATATAACACAGATGAGATCAAACTGCCATCAAGTTATGGCTTATACAATCATTTAATATGCATTTTCAGCTAATCTAAATTTCAAAGTGGTTACTAATATGTCATGGACGTTATCTTTAACAACAAGTTTCAAGTCAGGTTCTTTTAATATTAGGAGTCGACCTTGAAATATGAACGATTTAATAAACCGATTTAACTCAAAAACTTTTCAGTAATCTATTAATGTCATGAAAAAAGCAGTTTTCGTTGTTTTGACTCTTGGGTTTTGATAGTTGAAAAAAGCTGAGTAAACGCACAGATTTGGTAGTCCTGCTGGGGGCTGGAATTGTATCCGGTTTCACAATCATACTATGCGCGGGTCAATGCAATATCTTGATACAGAATGTTCGCTGTGAGTGGATTAAAGCCGAACTCAATACCACCAATATCATTAGAACTGAACAGAGAAACTACTATCTTACCGTATGCCTCTTTTATGAACTATTGCTTTTGCTGTACCTAAATGCATTAATTCTTATATGTCCACATAATTATATGTTCTAGTAAAGACTCAGGTCCAAAGATGGCGTCTTCCTGTATTTTGTCCTGTTATTCTTTGGAATTTATGATTCTAACGGGAATACTAGCAGAACTATTTTCATCATTGGTACCTGAAATGCTGACACGATTGTTTAACCCATTACTACCTGTACCAAATATACATTGGTGGGCTCTGCTGTTGAATAAATAAGTACATCTACATCATGGTATGTACGATTGTTACTTTGAACTGTGACATATTAACTGTATGTCTTAGAAGCATCCATACCCTTCTAATCGTTGCTAACAGTCGGGAGAGTGTCATTACCATAGATATCTTTAAGGAAGGATTTGCTGTAAATGAAGGATATATATATATATATATATATATATATATATATATATATATATATATATATATATATATATATATATATATAGATGCAATAAACTGACGACGAACAGTACGAAACTAGCAACTAACTAGCCTAAGCGCTTTCGACTCTTAATGAGTCTTTTTCAAAGGCAAATACAAAACATAGTTACGACAAACAAATAAACACATAAACGTTGCGTTTGTAAACCTCTACATTTCTGTCTTCACATGTGCTAAAACTATAAATACAACCAGCTTGTATAGACTAGTTGCGGAAACTGAAAACGTTGTATAATTCCCTAAAAATCTACAAGCCAAAGCGACATCTATTTTTACTTTGTGTACATATGTAACGCAGATTATATCCCGGATATTTGGTTCTATACCGGTTATTCTTATAGTAAAAATTGAAGGATAAGAAGATTTAGAAAATGTTAAATTCTACTAGTGCATAGTTTTCACTTTCTAGTCTTCTTGGTTTAGACCGCTTCGTTTCAATGTTCTAAGGCGGCGTATTTTACAAGTACTTATCTCTACGTCCACCTTCTCTTCACATAAGGACATTTTATTGATTGACCTGTTCAAATTGTTATACCTATTATCTAAGATTATTGCTATGTCAGAATAATCTTCCTTGAGGGTAAGGAATTGTTTGTTTTGCAAAATATAATATGTTATTGATGAAGATGTTAAATATCAGAGGTCCTAGTACTGAACCGTGCGATATGCCTTTGAAAAATATATCCTACTTTCGAAATGATTAGCCCAGAATAACTTGTTATGTTCGGTTGTAAAAAAAATAGTTTTCAGTTTGCGTCATCTACATTAGATTAATGTTGTAGGCTCTGCTGTTTTATGTTGAGGCCATGCGGAAGAAGGCAAATGGCCATGGATACATCCACTTTTATTGCACCAACACTGGATCCATTGTCCAAATGGATTTCTCCAGTCCATGCGTTTCAGAAAAGTTGTTTGACATCTACACCGTTTTCTAAAGACATACAGGAAGCCATGATAAATAGTATCGAACTGCAGTTGTGCTTCCTGCTTACCTAGAAGACCTTCACACCTTTCGGAAGTGCATGACAAAATGCTTACGTGATCTGAATTTGTGAACGTAGGGGTTGCACTTGCTTCTTTATTATGTTTTGAAAACATCCCTTTGTTAATAAAAGTATTATATTATTTGTAAATTTCCGAGCATGATCCTGGTGCGTTGATTATTACGCGAATTAGATTGTATGTTGCCAATACCTGTAGATTTCTTGTAACAATACGTTTCACGATTGAACTTGTTCTGACATCATCGGTTCACTGTGAGATTTTGGGTATTGTTTAGGTGGTTGACTGTCAGGAATAACTTGTATGCTAGGGTGAGAAATAATATTCTCTACGAAATCACGTGCCCCAATGGTTCTTGGGAATGTTTACTTAGTAATTATTCCAGATTTTACATAGGTTTGTTTGGTCAGTAATCATGACATATCCGTCCAGGAGGTGCATATTTACAGTCTAACACTTCACTTTTTGCTTGATAAAAAGGGTATAATGGCCATAAGTCCTTATATTTTGAGCTGCCACTGTAATTTCAAAGCTATATAGTCTTCTAAAGTGTCTTCCTAGCTTGGTATCAAATATTCTATCTATAAAAGCCTCCATGTTTCGTTAAATTTTAAACCTTTTACATTTTTTTGTGTGCCACACGCTTTTATATATGGTCTTTTTAACTTCATATAGGAAACTGGATCTTATTCTGGGTAGTTTTGCTTCATGAAACATTGTTAACAATTAATACTAAAGCTGCCTTCTCTATGCCCAGTATTTAATATCACTATCATCCATCATTGTCAATAGCATTTGAATGTTTTTATATACACCTTCAAGGAAATATTTCTCAGTAAGTTAATGTATCTTTTGAACGTGCTATTCTAAACGCTATATGAGGTAGTATATTATTTTTATGTTGTAAATAATGTGACGGCCGTTGCTCAAGAATCATTCGCTATTTAAGAGGCGAAAGTTATGAATTATTAGCATGAATGATATATGTCAAGGAGCGGATAAAGCCGTTAAAGTAGCAACTGTGTTTCCACTAACATGTATTAAACTGGACGTATCAAAGTTTGAACTAAGGGTTTTACTTTTTATCATGCTTAACAAGTCAAAGTGTTGATCACCTACTATAAATACATTTTCATACTTGGCAAAAGTAGCATTTATATCCGATTTTATATCTCATTTAAAGACAAAATTGTTTGAGAATTGAGTATCAATATGATCATATGAAACCCAACTACGTTTATTGAGACCGAATTCCCCGATTGTCGATTCAGTTTGATTACATTCTAACCATTCAATTCGCAGGAAAGGTACATAATGTCTATAGTAAACAAGTATGTATCTTCCATTGCAATTTCTTTATATTCCAGATTGTAGCCTATAACCTTAAGCAACTCTGAGCAAAACTAATTGTCAATTTTAGTCTCTGAGTACACAAAGAAATGTACTCGTTTGTCATGTGCGATGGATACAAAAATTTTATATTTTACTCTCTTTATATTTATATGATATACTGTCTGTCGTTTTGGGTTAAACCTAGACACTCGGACATTTCCTTTAGTATGTTTCAAATTATTGTAAAAAAAATATTAATTATGGAATGGCTTGAAACATATATGTAAGCGTACCTCTAGAGTGCCAGAAAAAAAACTTCTATTGATGTCATTTTAACATTTCACGAAGTTTTCATACCATCACTAAAATCATCATGTTAGTAAGCACAAAAAACAAAGAAAATTAAGTGTGCTGTTTAAAGGCAATAACTGAACATAGGAGAAAAGGAGCTGAACACCGAATATAAAGAACCACACTTCAAATAAAAATGTGGAACCATATATATATATATATATATATATATATATATATATATATATATATATATATATATATATATATATATATACGACACTGTAGTTTAAATGGGTGTGTTAAGGAATGAATTTTGTATATTTTTTTAATTTCATTTTATTTCATTAAATGCAATTATTAATATAATTATATTAATATCAGTCTAACATATTTTTTTTAAAAAAAACAGTGTTTACTTGAGTCATAGGTGTGACTCATGTGATCACGTGCTTTGTATGATAACAAATTCATTACAAGTAAACATTCAGGAATAGCTGTCAAAACGATTGGCTGATACTGGGTCAGGCTTTCATAACGGCTTTCATAATGGCCAGAACTAATACGAAATTGCATGCGTCCTTGTGCGCGTGCAATTCATATAACGTATTAGCATCATATATATGTTTGAGATTTTTTAATTCGTACACAGTCACGGACAGACATTCGTAGTCGAGAGTCAACAGTCACAGTCGTAGTCGAGTCATACTCAGTCGTAGAGTCTTTATGCCATTTATACAACTTCTATTACCTAAAAAAGCTATTTATGTGCTAGAAGAAGTTGTCAGTTCGAACGTCTTTGTAGAAAAACATGTTTGGTTAGAGGAGCTAATTTTACTTCGTTTTTTTCTGAATAATTGTTTTCCTCGAGAACAACTGTACTGATTCGGACAAAGGCATTTTCCCGAAAGCATTCTAAATTGGAACGGAACAACACAAACTGTTCTTTATTGTGTTAATTCTGGAATTTTCTGTTAGCCTTCATCTGATGCGGTCATCCGCCATTTTGGACCGGAACTTCAGACACTTCAGACTGTGTTTAGAACTTTTTACAGGACTTATATTTCTATTTTGAACAAACGTTTGATAATTACTGTAAACCGTAAGTTATGCTTAATTTATTAACATTTTTTCATGTTTTCTAGGAAAATAGATTAGTTTTTGTTAAAAGTTACAAAGCTTGTTGTCTGCACACTTTCTTTTAAGTTACTTTGAACGTGACAATATATATACTGAAGAAACATCCGCTTATAATAAAACATTACCGCATATTGTGGCAAAATAGCAACGGCGAGTGTTAAAAATGCCAAATATATTAACGAAAACACAATATTTGATGTGAAAACATCAACATATAATGAGAAGCCACTATATCAAATATAAAAAACAACAGCATAATATTAGCACACCATTCTATATTAGTAAGTTCACCGGATGCAAGTAACAAGCCGGCCATTATTACAAGGCCGAACGGCATAAACGTCCATTATGGTTCCCTAAAACATATACAATATTCGTTTATTTGGCTTAAAATATACTAAAACTAAATGTACAATGGCTTTCCTAAACTTTAACGTTTCAAGGAATTTCCAAACATAACAAACACTTAACCTCTGCTCAAATATTTAAGTATATGAACAATACATTTTGAAGAACAATTCTTTTTATGTGTGAAAGAACAACAAAAGTAATATATTTCGTCAATTAATCTTTGTCTTCAAAAGTCGATCATTGGTTTATGTGCCTCTACCATTAGTCTTCATTATCCCCTTAATTTATGATGCTTTCTATGCACACCTCAGAATTGATACGGAAAAATTGGATTTATAGTGTGAAGAATCCTTTATAAATACTGAAGAATAGAATGAGGGTCCAACGGCCCCTACTGGCATTCCTTATCATCACTACAAAAAAATTAACGTTCCTTTACTTCTCATACTATTTGAATTCACCATTTTTAAATAATGGAGAAAAAAGCGAATGACGTCACTGACATGAAATCGATATTTATCAGAATGTTAGGTGAATTAGTGTTATGAGTGCGAGATACAGCTACAAATAGAATTTACGACAGGTTATATTTCGCAAAAACGGTTGTTACTGAGTTTATGAACTTTCCATTTGGTTTCTACATAATCAATTATTACAGTTTAGTTTCCTTTTAGGGAACAGAAGAAAGATCCTCGATGTGCCAGAGCCATACTTATGTAGTATTGCAAGTAAAGAAACCGTATTAACTATACAATCATGGAAATTGGAGAGTTTTAACATAACATTAAAATTAACTGTCTTATACTTAAACGGCAATGTATAATTTATTCTCATTAGTTTTAATTAAATGTTTTCGTATTTTATGTTTCAAAATGGTTTAAGAGGAAGTTTCTTTCGTGCACTTGTGAAAGCTTTCCGCTATAAAGTAAACATATCTACTAGTACAAACGGGTAATAAAGGTACATGTAAACTCAATGAATCTAAGCGTAGGTGAAGAACAAGTGACATAAATTAAACATAAAAGAGATTTCTGAGTAGTTTAGAAAATAAAAAGCTGCTCGTAAATGTACAATTTATATGACCGGATATCTATTTCGCATCGAAGTAACCAAATACTTGGTCGACCTTTCTTCCATTTACATTTCGACGTTAGACCTATTCCTAATTGGTTTTATATATTGCTATAAAGGCTTAAACTGATCATAAGTAATGTATAATGAGTTTATACAGGACGTTTGCTTAGTAACCAAACTGAGCGTGTGTTGTAACGTGCAATGGTGTGTCAACTTATTAGTGCTATTTGGTGCTCACGGAATACAAGATCAAATAAAGTAAGCAATACAGTATGGCAGAACTGATTTAGGAAGATTTAAAGCCTTTTTGAAAGTAAATATGAGGGAAACAATTTGAAATATGAATAATTAAACATGTGCAATTCTTCAGATAGTGTATAATGCTAAGTTTAATAGTTAAGCAGGTAAAATGTGTCTCGTACAATAGGTTTCAAAAACAAACAAATGGAATACGGTCCTGGGTTGCTGTGTGATATAATCCATACGCCTTTTCAGATCAGCGGCAACATTTTCGCACTTGTCCGCGGTGCATTGAATCTCGTTTGTGCCAATGTGAGCGTGCTTTTCATGATTGGGTGGGTGAAGCATACTAGTATGTTTCTTTGTCGATATAATTTCATGCACGCAATGCTATAATGTCTGATAGTATATTTGCTATAGGAAGGGTCTATTATTCCTTGGAAAGACGCATATCTCTATAGGCAGCAACTTTACAGCTTTATCATATACGTTGGTTATACTAAGAGTAGAATCCACGCGACTGAAGTGAGATCTGTGAGCGATTTGTAATGGCGACCGCAGTAGTACACTACGCCAGGCCTCCAAACATTCTACCGTATGCTTTCGCAATATAGTGCATCACGTATACGAAATTATTTAAAAGTGTTATATCGTTCTTTATTGACGTCGAAGTTATATACTGCAACTCTTATTCCCTTTGTCAACTCTGACCCGTAAATATCCAGGATCTCTGTTGCAAAACATGTGAGCTTTAATACACGACTGCTTCCGATATTTAGATTACACCAAGACCGCCGAAATACGATAACTAATCTACAAAGACACTATCAGATTACAAACAGCATCGTAATTACACACACACACACACACACACAGACACACACACACACACACACATATATATATATATATATATATATATATATATATATATATATATATATATATATATATATATATATATATATATATATATATGTGTGTGTGTGTGTGTGTGTGTGTAATAGAAGATATAACAGGTAATTTGACTAAATATGGATACGTAAATCTGGAACCTTTTGGGGATTGTGTTGCATACTTACCTTGCTGTTTTGACATTACCTACCCAATAACTTGCTTATACTGTATTTTCTTCTTGCACCAGAAGCGCGGGAAAATTTTTGTAATGAAATGTAGATGTTGCAGTCCTGGCTATTGAGTATAATTCAAGGAAATAGTAAGTTAACGTCTTTAAATTAGTTTTTATTAATTTTATTTATGAATATTTTATGTCCGTCATCGGAGATTAAAAACCTGGAACAATATTAGTAAAACATTGATTTGAATAATTCTGACCTTAGGTCGTTTCAATGTATTATGTTGTTAGAGACGAAAAGTTACACCACCACGACATTTAAAAATGATATTGAAAACTGGTGAAACATAACAATATCTTGCAGTCAAAAGCTAAGTCCACACTTCGAAATATCGATTTTTCCTATTTAATCGTTTCATGCAGGCTGGTGAAGAGCAAATAATGATTAATGGAATGAAGCCAAAAAAGGCAGACCGCAGCTTTAAACCATTTATAGAAGGAAATGTAAAGATCCGTGTCTCTTCATCGCATTCAAACTGGCAACAAATTTTAATTTGCTGCAAAAAACATTTTAGAGAGAATGGCAAATACAGGATAACGTTAAAGGTTTTCACACTTCTCTAATGTAAAGTGGTTACATATGGAGTCATTTGTAGTAAGCAATTGTAAGAAAGTACAAAGGTTTTATTTGTTTAGAAACATGTAAATATTTGTTAAGAATTTTAATGTATCTGAAAAGTATCCGAACTACTTTTGACCCAAATATCTATTTAGTTTTATGTTAACTTTATTATAAAAACTTCATCCACCTCAATAATATGTCCAACGAAGCCCCTTTTGTGATTTCTACCATAATATGATATAATATGACTAAATGCGAATGTTAGAAATGAAACCAATGTAATTGCACATTTTTTAATTCCTTTGTTGGAACACTCACGTGTCCAAAAGGCAAATGACAGGCTTGACACATTATGGAGGCACTCTAAAGTTTCGTATTAGGCATAGGGTTTGAAGTTTAAAGAAAATCATTTTATCTGCGTTTCCTCACTAGTTAACTGGTTATTTTAACAAAATACTTCGTACATCCTAGATATTATTGAAAGAACCTTTAATTCACTTTATTTTGATGTATGACTGATGTGTGTGATATAGGTTATAGAGTATACAGCTTGTCCTTACTCCAGATGTGCACCTTTAAAAAAAGTTAGCTCCACTTGCTCATTTTCACTTCCTCAACTTCACAGAAATATTAAAATAAAAGAACAGGCAACGTTTCTTTACATTTTATATATTTTTGGTAATTCATTCTTGCACTTTCAGAAGCTGGTTTTGTCTAGTCTAGAAAAATTAATTTTCCATATTTTAATAGCTGTCAAGAATAGTGTCCTTTAGACAAGTTCAGGCTTTTGTAAGCAGTGTTTTAAGATCATTTATAATTTCCAAAATTACAATCTTTAAAGAAATGTAAGTCATATTATATCAAGATCGCATAGAGGTATGCCAACATTCTCTACACTGCAGATGTTAAATGCAAAGAACTTCACCTTACATACGCCACACTCAAAACTTCATAAAAACTCGTGCGCGCCACATATTGTACTTTGCTTCTACAATATGTCCAGGTTTTTATTCATGGTCAGGGTCACCTGGGGAGTAAAGGACCGCACTTAAAGAAGGAGACGGTTTCGCTTTTGTAAGGTTTAAACGCGAAGAAAGCATGAAAAACGAATGCTGTAAAACGTGTCATTTGTTACAGACTTTGCTTGATTTAAACACCTACACCCCGTATATATATATATATATATATATATATATATATATATATATATATATATATATATATATATATATATATATATATACTGATAAAAAACTCAAATGACTGAAGGTTCGGCTTTGACAATACCATATATTACTCTATAGAATCAACGAATCTTAGCTATATGAAGATCGAGCTTGATATTCAGTTGCAGTGAGGAGGGCAATGTAAGAAACTGTGGAACTATCTTAAACTGTATATTTTCTTGATGAAATCTTCCGATGTAGGAAAGGAAGCAAATTAGAATATTATGCTTTAAAGGACCCTTTTTCTGTATTATTAATCTACAAAGTTTACTTTATAAAGAAACACTATTTTAACCGATACATTTACAGAGACCTTTTGTATAGAAATGACATTATTGTTGAAGACATATGAAGCAACTTTGATATAAGAAGGTGTTGGAAAGAGATTAAGAAGAAATTGATAGTAATTACTGACGTGTATAAAGGAATCGAAGCTATCTGCAACAGAATGGACGAATGGATGGTGGAATTCTACTTATAGAGAATATTGAGACGACACGTAAAAAGAGGATTTAATTAGATAAATATGATTAAAAGAAAACAAAACTGCACAATAGTAGCAAACAGACTAGTTTAAACGTTCTTAAGTATTATCAATTCGCAACATTCTTAACAGCACTTTATGTGTCCACCATTGTGGCAGGATTTCCTGGCTAGTGCAATCTTGTTAGCAGTTTGAATCTTTTCGTTAACTCTACAAGATGGAATCGGCTAGAAACAGTATCTTTAAGTCATATAATAGGGTTAAAGTTTACATAAAATGAAGTGACTTATATGCAGTACACTAGTTGTCTGGTTTCTTATATTGTTTTTTTCATGTCACGTCTTCAATTACTTTTACATCTCTGACCAAATGAAAACAAATTTATACATTTATTGAGTTCAAGACAATAAAAAAGACATACATTTCAGATGGTTGCATGTACGTAGAGAGGAAAGCATAGTATATGACACTTATTAATAAATAGGTAAGCAGTGATAATCAATATACTAGAATTGGTTGTAATGAATAAACTAGAATCTTTATAATATTAAGCATTTTCTATCTAAACAAAACAAGAAACAAAACTATTCATTACAATGACATTATTACCGGTTGCAGCTCTTGACCAGATATTATTCAAAATAATCAAATAAAGAAATTGCATACTTACATAAGCAAACCGGTCTCCATTTCTTTTAGTGCCGTCATATTTTAATCTGTCCGCTCTATATATCCAGGTTTTAACTTTGTCCGAAGAAATTCTATAAGTGACTGCCAAAGATTTATATTGCCTATGGTCCCTTTATACTGTTACGTTTATATGATTAAATTGTTTGTGTGTAAGGTTTATAATTATTTTATTTATATCATTTTTGTTTTATTGCATTTATGTGCAATGAATATTGTTCTCGGATTCGAGATTTTCGAGATTATGTTTTTAGTAGGGAAATATACTGTTACCAACTGTAAGTAATATGTACCAATTTTTTCATTGTTGTCTTTGTTGTTGTTTTGTTAAAATTTACAAAGCTTGTTGGCTTTCAGTCTTTTTATTGCTACTGAGTAGGAGCCCTTGTCACGAAACAATAGAAACCCATTGCAGGTATCAATAAGTGCAAGTGCTTCTCGCCTGTTGAGAACTATTACGTCACTATCACAATTATATTACTTGTAGTACTTTGTGTTCTGCAGCGAAAGTTAGATAACACATTTTAGCACAGTCGACTTCAGCTTATTTATTTTCAGGTCTTTATTGTAATGAGAATCTAAAGCTATTTAATGCAAAGATAAACTGAAAAAAATGTTAAGTTAGTTTTGCCCATGCATATTCTTTTTTTTTTGATCCTGAATGTCTCACCTATTTTATACCTAGACGCTCTATTAGCATTAGAACCAAGAAAAGCAATTAAAGTAAGCTTTGTTTTATTGTCTAGATTGCTTCCATTATCCAGATGTCTAATTATCGATGGCATGATTTATTATATCTATCAATAAGGTTCGGTCATATATCTCCCAATCGTCTGGTTTCACTTTCAGCAAACTATTTATAAATTTGTGACCTAAGATTTCACCTCAATC
>JAEAOA010001348.1:22500-40000 GCA_016746295.1 Potamilus streckersoni
TTTTTTATCATCGTCAAAAGCTTTTTCACAAATATGACAAATTTCTGCTTGCTCGTGAGCGGATTCTTGTTGAGGTGTTAATTTTAACATTGGCGTTACTTTTTTCAAATGAGTAAATATATTATCAACTTCGTTAATCAACTGCTTGAGAAGCCAAAGAGCTGGATTTTTACCACGATATAATTTGATTGATTTAGATAATCTAGAATCAGTACAACAAACTACCTTATACGCTACTCCACACGGAACATGATTTTGAACTTTTCTTGTACTCGATTGATTAGGATTATTTTCTACACCAAGTACAGGTTGAAGTAGGCATTCGAAATCAGCGTATATGACGAAAGGAATTTTTAGTTTGTGATTATGATGGACAAACTGTAACACACTATCTTTTTTAGATGGCATTGTTATTCTTTGCACATCACTACAGTACTGCAAATGCTTTTGTAATGTTTCATTGCTTGTACAGCCATGCAAGCAGCGGTAACAAAAGAACTTTTTGTTCTTATCCTTATTGTACTGTCTACCAACTAGTCCGTTAAAGTTTTTAATCCAAACATAATGATTTTTGTAGTACAGTAAATTTATAGTTGATTGTGAAGCTTTTTCTGAAATATATCTCGGATATACGTCCTCCTTTTCATCTAGTCCGAAAACGTTAATTGAAACATTATTCTGCTTTTCAAATTTTGGTATTTGATTTTCTGCCACTGGAAAGTTAATATCTTTAAAATTTAATCTAGACACATGACTGATATACCTTTCAACACGAGTAGCGTTTTTTTTCTGCTGGGAATAGTGCGGAAAGAACAGCCCATTGGAAACATTTGTTATCTACGTTTTTGATGTTTATACAACATCTTTTACTTTTTATTTTTGGTGGCAGGTCGACGTATGAACTACCTCGTAATACATTATATTTCATCGTGTGAAACAATATTCCTTTGATCATTTCAAACTTCCAACCCGAACCTAATTGACTAAATTCCTCTATTTTTTTTCCAATTTCTTGGTGTATTTCATCAGATAGTGATAACAGATCAGTCCCAAGCAAAACACGTCTCGATTTTGCGTTAATATAAGGTTCTGCAATTTCCTTGTTAGTTAATTCTTCCATTATAACTAACTTTGAAAATATAACATGATATTGCACAAATAATCTGATACTTTTATGTTTTTCGAGCTCACGTTTTACAATTGTCTGTAATAGGTGGTAAAGATTAGTTGCAGTAAAATTTACTAAAACAATTTGATTATCAAACTGATGACTATTATCAAAACCTGCAAAAGCAGTCGCTATTTTATTAGGTTCTCCCATAAAGCTTCTCTTAGCTATATCACGCAATTTTAACATTATTATACTATAATGTAATATCTAATTGATAATTTTTTCACACTGCGCATGCGCTAAAAATCAATTAGAGATAAAAAATATCTCCTATAATATAATGACAGCAAATCTAACAAACACATGTGAGCAAGAAGCATATCAAGTTCACCCAAAATATAACTTTATCTCACACTGCGCATGCGCTAAAAATAAATTAGAGATAAAAAATATTACCTATAATATAATGACAGTAAATCTGACAAGCGCACGTGAGCAAGAGATTTATCAAATTCACCCAAAGTATAACTTATACGCTGGAAATGTAATTGGTTCGGTTATTAACATTAAAACTAGAATACCTGTTGGCAAATTAACGTCAGCGGGTTATAATATTAGTGTAAAGGGAGATAATGCTGAGAGGATTGCAATATTTAGAAAAGATTTTATTTACACGTTGTTCTGCGATGATATTCCAGAGGGACAGCGTGTATATCATTATAATGGTAAAGTCACTGATGATAATATTGAAAATTTATCCTTACAAGATGAGTTTCAGCCGCACCCAGTATTTGATTTATACTAGGCTAACGATCGCGGTATTATTAGAAATAGAAAAACTAAAAAAGTTCTTAGTAATATTAGCAATATGGGATATATCAGGGTAACTGTTAGAGGAACATCAACAAATCAAGTTCGTTATCTTGGTCATAGGTTTGTTTATGAGGTGTTCAATGGATCTATACCCAATGGTCTTGTTATTAATCACATCAATAATATACAAACTGATAATCGATTGGAAAATCTGGAGATAGTAACGCAACAGGAAAATGTGAGAAAAGGAAAAAATAGTAATGGTATTAATTTTAGATGCCCAATAAAACCTGTTATTTCAAAAAACCTCGAAACGGATGAGGAGATCGAATTCAAATCGATTTCAGCTGCGGCGAAATATTATAAGATAAATCCCGCAGTCGTAAAAATTATAGCTGATGGAGCAACAAAATCAACTTTTTCAAGAGAATACGATGCTAGGATTGGTTTTAGATATGATGATCAATAATATTTTGTAATTCGGTTTTAGTCAAGCAATGATGAGCAAATGCTATGATATCATCGTGATTAAATTTTAGCGTCGTTACTGCACTTTCATTAATTTTATCTTTTTCTGCTTCTGTTAGTAATATTTTATGAGAATCACCTTGCATTACAATAACATCAACACTATAACCCAACAAACATTTTCTTACCGCTTCAGCTAGTTCGTTATAATTTACTATATTAACTTTTTGGTGATATTTTATCTCATCGGTCATCTTATAATAATAAATTAGATAAAAATATATTATAATAATGGACTTGATGAAACGACTCGCTGAACTCTACGAAGAAGATACTAGTGATAAGGTCGTCAGTGATAAGGTCGTCAGTGATGATGTCATACATAGTATTACATTTTCCAAAGATTTTATAGACAAATCTGTTGGTTATAGCGAAGATGATATTTTATATAACAATGAATCTGATGATGATGGTGAAATAGTCACTGTTGCTGACAGATCTAATTACAGCAGATCAACAACTAAACGGTATAATGTCAAGTATCACATTGCTAAGCAGCTAATTAAATTTAATTTTACCGTTGCCGAACAACAACTGTTCTGGCAGTTAATCAAACCTTTTTTAAATATCAAGATCCCGGCCGACAGAAAAATATCAAATTCGATTTCATATTTGTCAAGATTTTTAATCTAATGACGATCTCTAACGATCGTAAGCAGTATCTAATATCATTATGTAAACCAGTAAAATGTAAATCTGTCAAACAAAAGTATGAGTTAATTTATAATAGCATTATATCATAATCTGCTTGGTTGGGATCCAACTGTTAAATTTATCACTATACCCACGCCATTTGACTAAACTTTTATCCCCTTTTTTTCTAATCACTTTCTCGATAACAAAAACATCCTGCTCAGTTTTCTGTAGTTCTTGTTCATAAAAACTACCTACAATCGGTTCCCCTGCCAGATCTTTTAAAACATACGTTACAGGTAATGTTAAAAGTACCTTATCAATTACAAATACTTCTTCGCTCCAGTTCGGAGTAAATCCTTTTGCAAATACCTTTTTCATCAAAGAAATTCTAACTTTATCACCAACCTTAAATTTATGTCTGCGGTACATGTTTTCATTTGCTAATATTGGATTTTTAACAGCTTTTTTAGGTGTCATTTTGATGGTTCGATGTTTCGTGTTATTATATTCGCTTACGATTTGAGAAAGGTCATCGATGTACCTGTTGGTGTTTTTAGCTGTCATATGTTTGTGTATTTTCTCGTTTAGCGTGCGATTAAATCTCTCAACAACAACGCTTTTACCCTCGTTTCCTGTAACATACCTTTTTATATTATTTTGTTCTAGAAACTGTTCAAACTTTTTGTTAAAAAACTCAGATCCGTGATCAGTCCAGATTTTGTTTGGTTTTCTTTCTGTACTCGTTATTATCTGCTTTAGTGCATCAGTCATTGAAGTTCCTGTCTTATCCGAAACAGGTATACTGAAAGCGTATTTGCTAAAAACATCTATAACATTAAACAAATACCTTTTTGGAGCGCCATCAGCGCCAACGTTAAACTGAGCTAGATTGGATACATCCACCAAATCTATTGCCCAGATATCATCTACACCATTAGCGACAACTTTACGTCGTTGGAACTTTTTTTTTTAGGTCTGTGTAGTTCGACTGCAAGATCATCATATACTTATTTCCCCGATCGTGAGGTGATTGACGAGACTCTCCGAGTCCAAGTTTATATTTTGCTCCAATTATTCCCTGAACAAATTTTCTATCAAAACGTTCTCGTAGATTTGTTGGCTTCATATCACGTAATTCGTCTAACATTACTTTATCACAATCTAATTTTGAGTTTTCATGATCACGATAACAGATATCATGACGCATTGCTATTGCATCCACTTGATTGTAAGGCTCTTGTCCTGGCAATGGATTGTCGTTTTCATCTAGTTGTTGATCTAGCGGATTCCATGGACCAGTATACCGATGCCCTGGCAATGTCCAACCGCCTTTTGGTTTTGGTAATTTTCCAATTAGTTTATGTATATCTATACCTGACCCTATTATTTCTCTGTTGTTACAACATTGACAGTATGCGACAATTTTATTTTGCTCAATACACAAATCTCTGTCAGAATCACAGTTGCATATCATTCTATATTTTTAGTCGTCGACTAAAATAATATTAGGATAACCAGATCCTAGCGACGTCGCTGGAGATACTATCGCTGGGGACGTTTTCTTTAAAAATGTATTTTTTCTTTTTCCACAGATTGCACAAATACTTTTTAATATTATCCTGTTGTTTTTTGTTTTTTCTGTTGTTTCATTAATACCTTCTGTTTTAGTTTTACACTTGAGACAGTATGTTGACATTATTATACTTATAAGTTTAGATAAAATTAATTGCGATCTCATCATTAGCGTGAGAAGGTTGCTTATCAAACTGTAAAATAAATTTTAAAAAATTAAGATTTCTGCTCATCTGTCGGATAAACATAATACAATAATATCCGCAAGCAGACGTTCCAACAGGTTGGAGTTGATTTGACGAATAATATACTTTTGTAAAATTTTTTTTCATATACTTTTTTATTACATCGCTTGGAGGAAGTCCAAACGAGTCAAAATAATTATTATTATAAACTGCTACCCAATGCGTACCAGATCCGTCATTAAAATCTTGTATATTAATAACACATGAACTTACAGCAGATGGTGATTTTATTGCTGAGAGCTCATCTTTAGAATAAACTCCGTGAAATCCAGGAACTGCTTTTAACTTATCAATGATATCAAAATTACTCAACGGGGTCGACGAGTTCCTGGTAATGTTAGACCACGTCCGATTCCTAAAAGATTTGGCAGCAGACTTCCCGCTAGTCCCGCCAAAAGTGGAGCGAACGGAATAATTCCTCCTTGTTTTGTTTGATTGCATATGCATTTGCACTTTGGTGTTGGTGATTTTGTTTTTATTACTTTCTTTTTTTTTGTTGTTGGTGATTTCTTTTTCTTTTGTGGCATTATAATATATTATTTACATAAAATTTACAATTTTTTTATTCCACTTCCACGAATGATACCATTACCTTCGACTGCTTTCTTCGTTGCGCCAGATATTGCTCCAGACGCTGCTGCTAGTCCTAATGTTCCCAACACCGGCAAAAGTTTAGGTATTATTGTACTAGTTAATACTGATAATGCCGGACCAAGAAAACCACCTTCTTTTGCCATCGCTGTCATTTGTGCAGCACTCAAATTTAAAACAAAAGTTTTTTTACGATCATACTTTTTTACTTGATTTTTTGTTAGCATTAATTTTGTTAAAACACCATCAGAAATATTAGGATTGATTTTTAATGATACCTGTTCTCGCTTTGCAGTAGCAGCTACTAATTTTTTAACTTGGCCATCAGTCAAATACACTTCTTTTACAATATACTTTGCCATTTTATATAACAACTGTAGATTAAACTTGAACTGTCATTTTACCTCCAATAGAATCTACCGTGATAAATCTATCACTAATCACTAATGCGTATACGTATAACGGCGCTACTGGAACCGCCCCAAGTGTCCAGGTAATTTCAATATCCGCTGTGCTGTCTACAGCTCGCTCGTTATGTTTACTAACATCAAAATGAAATATAGGATAAAGCGTACGAAATTCTTCTACTGATATTTGAGTTCCATCTTCAACATCTTGATATTTTTGTATTGCGTCAAGCAGGTACATGTACGGTCGAGAAATATTTTTATTAGCATCATCAGCAAAATTACACTCGATAGCTCGTTCTGGATATTGCTTTGAATTTAATCTAGCGTATATTCGTCTGACATCAGAGTGATCAAATACTGCATTATTTTGTTGTTGGTTACCTCGTCGAGCTTGTTGTTGAAATACGACAAAGATATTTCTCGGCAGTTGTTCGCTTGATGTTGTTGTGACCCTCCACGTGTAGTCAGTAGTATTTGGAACCGCTGTCTGATATACCTTATGCTGCTTAAAGTAAATTCTGTTTGTATGCTTATCAAGCGTGTTATTTAGTTCTGACATTTTAGTGATTGATGGTGTTATACGTGGCATCCACAAAGCAAGTTTGTTTATGATAAACTGTACATCAACCCCTCCAGATCTAAACAAGCAATCGTTTTGGTCTGCTCGATCTAAAATAAGAGTATGTTTTACTCCGCGAAATACTTTATCATAATCGCGACAAAAGCCGAAAATCATGCTTAGCGGAAGCATCATTGTAATTTGACGTGATCCTGCTGCAAGTTTTCTTCGCCTAGCAAAACCTTCGTTATAGCGTGGATTTCTCACATCAAGTGTGTTAAGAAGTAAATTTAACATCGCAGTACCGTCTGCAGCTGCAGCTGGTGGTGTTATATTTAGATTATTAAAAGCTGCTGTAAGAGAAACTCTTGTAGCGTTTGCATTAGCATCTGCAGCAGGTGCGACAATATCTAGTGCAGCAGCATTAGCAATGAGAAAATTTCTCACAATTACAGTATTTTCATCAGCATTAGCTCCATGTACTATAGCGCCTCTCTTTAAAAATTCTGTTGATTCAGCTATACCCCGTCCAGTATCTTTAAACCACATCATATTAGTTGCAGTTGATCTCGAGTAATCGTCGGAAAACGAAATAATATTTAAAATTGTACTTGCAACTTGTAGGTGACTCGAAATATCTTCTACAGTTTGATTGGCCAGTTGATATCTAGCACTTTTGAATAGACTCCAACCGTTATTTATAAGAGCTACTTCTGCTCCAACTGCAATTGCAGCAGGTGGATTAGCTACTGTCATAATCTGACCACGAACTTCTAACATAGCCTTATGTGGCAGTAGAAATACATCTTCGTCTCTGGTGTTAAAGGTTCTAATACCAGTTTTATTTGGTTCGTTAGAATTTTCATCAAGGTACTCAACAAACTCGAATTCTGTCACATCGTTGTCGATGTCATAAGTTTCTGTTAACTCGAGATAATTTTTAGTAGACATTTTATTTTATTAGATTATATAAAATTTTATTGCGGCATTGTTACTTTAGATATTAATTTTTGTATGATCTGCTCGCCCTTTGGTGATAATAATTTTTTTGTTGTTGTTATCATAGCTTTTTGAGTTTCTTTTGTTGGAGCGATTTCTGAGATAGCTTGTTTTATTTCAGATGCAGTCGGTGGATCTCCTTTTATTTTATTAGCTATTTTTTGTCCCACCGCAGTCCCAGCGGCAGATGCAGCCCCAGTTGCAAAAGCTTTACCCGCGTCAATAGCAATTGGTGCAACTTTACGCGCTAGTCCTGGAATATTTTTAATAACTTTAGTGAATATATTTCCAAAAAATCCTCCTACTATTTTTCTTCGATAAACTTTTTTTCTTTGTTTCATTATATTTGATGTTTCATAATTTTTACTTTTGCTCGCGTAGATGTAAATAATAAGTTACAATTTCATTACTAACATGTAACTGTTTTCCTGATTGATCTGTCAACTGCATCCTTATACTTGTTATTTGATCTTCAACGTTTAAAGGATAATATATAATATGTCGTGGAGTTATTTGCATGAGAGAACCTGGCGGGACTTCGGGTGAGAAACTGTAAATCGTTTGACCTTTGCTACCTTTTGATGTATAAGAGCCAGAAGCAGTAGAGCAATTTACTAATATTGTATTTACTTCTGTTATATTTGATGGCAGTTCACTGTCATATGTAATAGGCTGATCAAGTGCAGTGTAAGTTTTTTCAGTAAATCCTAACAGTTGTGCAATACTTCTTTCTCTTGGTTCAAGATTGATTGCTATATTTTTCAAAGTTATCCTAGTTCGCAATGTGTTATAATTTGCTGCTAATTCAAAATTATCAGCCACACCGTCAGCTTTTGTTATGAGCTCTTTGATCGTCTTGTTTAGATCTTCAATATTATAAGCTCCTTGCGGAATTTTTATTTTTTTTGTTGTAGATATTGTAGGTGTTGTAATCATAGTAAAATACATTTCATCGTTAACATCATTTTTCACGTTAGGTATAGCATTCCAGCAAGTACAAGAAATTAATCCAATTTCATATTGTTTTGTAGGATCTAGTTCTATAGGTGGAATATAATTTACTGAAAAATTTGCGCTATCTTCTGTAGACTCGCTAGAGTTTAGTAATAATGTTGTTTGCATTCCTTTAATATTATATCATTTTACAAAATTAAGTCGCCGCGATTAAGTCGTGGTGTAAAGTTTCATATTCGTTAGATGTTAATAATTCACTCGATCTTAGATGATCAAGTATGTCAATGATTTCATTATCAAGTTCAACACTAACATTCCCAGCTTCCTTTGATGATATTAATAACATTAATCTACCTATCATTTCAGTAGTTGAAGTAAATACTTTTACACCAGTTCCTGTTTTTTCTTTTCTATATTTTTCTACACGAGATTTATCGAGTTTATCAAATTTTCTTTTAAAACTCCACCCTTTACCAAAAGGTTTTGCTCTGCTATTTTCTGCTGTTTTTTTAAACGTGAGAGCAATGACACCCTTTCTCATTCTTTCATAAAGTGGAATCATATTATTAATCTCTGTAACCGTGTTTAATTCATCTTTAGCAGCAGCTCCGTCATTAAATATTACATCAAATTTATCGATTAATGCTTGATATTCTGCATCAGTCCACTTGCTTATATCATCAATACCCCTTATATTTTCTTTGTTTAAAAAATCATTATATTCACTAACTTTTATCTCATCATTTGCTCTTTTTGTAAAATAAAATCTTTGATCTCCAACTTCCATAAACTTTACAGTAAGATCACCGACTCTTTGTTGCTCCTCTCTGATATCTTTTATGTCTCCTGATAAATTTGTTATAATATTTGTTATTCCTTGCGTTGTTAACTCTGCTAATCTTCGCTCAAGTTCCAGCGGATTGTTTATCAATCGATCTGTTTCTGCTTGTCTAGCCGCAGGATCAGCTATATTTGCTGTAAGTGCCTCAATCAGTTTTCTCTTTTCTTCATCAGATCTAGTAACAAGTTTTGCAGCAGCTGCTTCCTGTTGTTCTCTAACAATTCCAACCAAACCTTTTTCCTGTAGTTGTTTAAGTTCTTCTTCTGACAGTGGTTTAGTTTCAGGTTGTTTACCTAATAATGCTTCAGTAACCGGCTTGAAAATTGTAGCTGTTGTTTCTGTAGCAGTTACTTGCCCACGTCGCGCTTCTTGTACTTTTTGCTTAAGTGATGCCTGAGATTGAGCAAGTTTTTTTAGATCTTCTATGTGTTGTCTGTATCTTGCTCGTTTGTCCATTATTATAATTATAAATTTTATAAAATTGAAACGCTTTATTGTAAGTAAGTGTTAATACAACAGCGAAACATTTTAGTTGGATCATTTGTAAGTTTATCAAATAAGAAAAAGTTAAATTTATCTTTTGTAGCATTACGGTAAAGTTCAATAAACTTATCTTTTGTCACGCCACCGCATTGCTCGCTTGCAATATTTCTAACGTCAACATTATCCAATCCTGGAAATAAAATAAAACAACCCGTATTTCGCCTAATAAACCTGTCAACATTATAAAATCCTTGAGCGAGATAAACGGAATTACACTGTTTGTTACGGGACAGTGAAAAATATGATCTTATTTTGTTCATCTCCATGTTGTTTAGCGGAATATCATCAAAAACTACTATCTTATGTTCATCTGCATCAAGTTGATTAACTGGAATAAGATCTTCTGGCTGCCTAATTATAAAAAAATCTTCACCAGCTTTAAGATCATCACGAAGCTTGTTATTATACTCACTTAATAACTCATACTTATCTTGCTGTGGATTGATTGTGTAAATATAAACTCTATCGTAGTTAAAATTATCACCAAGAAGCAAGTTCATAAGCAAATTTGTTTTCCCCGATCCAGTTCGCCCAACAATAAGATAATGACAATCAGGAAGTTCATTGTTATGTTTATGCTTCACTAGTCTCTCTGTATCAAAGTTTAGTATCAACGATTTTGCCATTTTGTATAATATTAAACTAGTGTTGATAATTTTATCTAGGATAGTAAATAATGAGCTACTATACAAAATTTGGAACACTATTAGAAGATTTATCCACAAAACGTTTTAAAGGTGACTTATCCAAATATGCAACTCTTGATCGGCTCAAAAATGAAATCAATAATTTACTAAATCTTACCAGCGTAGATCCAGATGAAGTTGTCATTTTCCAGGACAAAGAAGGACGATTAAAGACGAGTAATGTAAAACTGTCAGATGTAGTTGTACGAAATCCAAATGGGAATATTGTTATGACACAAAACAAGATTACAGATCTTGGAAACCCAACTGAGGATGGGGATGCTGTCACTAAAAAATATGTCAATGATTGGGACGCTTCAATTACTAATGAAATCACAGCGCTCAAAACTGATTTTACCAATCACGTGAACACATTTTTAAATTTTCGCAGAAGCATAAACAAAATTAAAGATGAATTTTTTGGAAATCCATCAAATGTTGGCATTACACTCGCTAATATTAACACAAAACTCAATGATATTATTAGTGGAATTCCGAATATTGTTGAGAAAACGAGTATGGTTAAAATTCCTCACAAACAGATTAAGAATATTGTGTATACTGTTGCATCTGGGTCTAGTACATGGACGAGGCAAAATAATTCTATCAAATACACTGCAGAAGTTACTGGTATGTATAGATTGTCAGTGCTTAGCAGTGCAAAGTTTAAAATATCTACCAAATATCTATTTCGTCATCCAAATGATGACTCATCTGGAGTATTATCTGTAATAATAAACAAAAATTCTGAAGAAGAATTTGTACTTGAACCAGTTGATAAAACTTTAAAATTAACAATTTTTCTCTGGTGTTTGGAATTTATAGCTGAACAACCAACTATTATTATGGATTAACCAAACATAGGACTATGTAAACAAATATTATAATGAAAAAAAGTATAGTTGATTTTAATCATATTTCAAAAGATATTTCAGAACAGGATGTGGACGCACTAATACAATACTACAAATATTATCATAGAAAACTTTGGTGCGTTAAAAAATGTTATAAATACTACAACAAGATCCTTCGAGTAATATCATATCTACCATTGTTAATGACCAGTTCCGGTATAATTTCAAGTGGGATATCATTAAATCCCTTTTTGTTAATTATATCTGGTATTGGTGTTTCACTTACAGCGGCGTGTAAAAAAGTAGAACCAAGACTTTTGATAAAAAAGCATGGATGTTTAACATCAATTAAAACTTACAAGAAACTACTTGATCACATCCGGTCTTACCTACGAGGAGTTAAATATAATATGGATGATTTATTACGTGAATTTCGTATTATTGACAATATGTTAACAGACATTCTACCAATGAGGGTTAGCAAGTATGAAAAAAAATATCATAAAAAATATGAGTAACATAAAATTTTATCTAAACTTAAGATATAATATAACTAAAATAATATCATTTTCATTCTAATGCTAGTTTAATTTCCACCTTGTTAACTGAAACGTTCTAACACACAGTTTAATTTTCATCCTGTTATCTTGTGGTAAAAACCCGTTTGCCGTCTTTAGAATAATTGTATTCCACACATGCGCTGTTCTAACAAATTAGTCACCTCTATGTAAAGAGCTTATCACATTCCAACACCTGTTGTTTTGTTTGGTTACAAAATACCTGTTTACAGGTAGTAGTAGGGGGAAAAAAAAGAGGTGGGGGAGGGTGAGTCAAAACCCTGTTTTATTTTGGAAAAAAAGGGGGTGGGGTGGGGGATAATTTAGGACTATAATTTATACTTGTTTGGAGGGTAAAAAAACAAAGTGAGTTGAAAACCTGGTTTTCCTCTAGGGTGAGTTAAAAACCTGGTTTATTTTGGAAGAAAAGGGGGTGGGGTGGGGGATAATTTATACTTGTTTGGAGGGTAAAAAACAAAGTGAGTTGAAAACCTGGTTTTCTAATACTACTACATTCTATGCTGACGGTTCTCTCTAATCATTTTTAGAGATCTTTGCTGTTGTTACAATCTTTGTTGTCTGTGTCGTCTCCAATGTCGTTACTGATTTTATTAAATATTTTACTTTACTTCGTATTTTACTATCTTCAAGATCGTCAACGGTTAAACTCACTTGCTAACTCGTTTGAAGTCATTGAATGAAAGTGATCTTGAACTGAAATGACTTTTCACGGTTTTGTTGTATTCTTCGCCGAGTCTTCGACTTGCTTGTGTTACGGCCAATGATCTTTAACTCAGTAACAAAATACAGAAAAAACAAAACGTCTTGTAAAATCAAAAAAGTATTTATTTCCCTAGAATACAATTGACAATTGCAAAGAAACTTACAGCATTGTGACTTAAATCCCAAATAATCTTTTAAGATGTAGCACAAGTCCAAAGTATAGTGTTCCGAATCAAACAAATCTTGAATTTTCTAATGTACCAATAGCCTTGAAAGAGCTGACGTGCCAATAGTCTGTATCAAAAGGTATGATACAAAATACCCTTGAATGAATTTAGAATAAGCACACGAGGGTTTTAGTCTAAAGGTTAATGAGCAGTTTGTAATTCCAATAAATAATATAGAATAAACAATTCCTCTCTGACTGTAACGAACACAACAAAGCTCTCATGATGGATTCCCAAAAGTCTGATATGAAGATAAGAATGAAGAATTGTTTACTAAATCAATCCTTATATACAGATTGTAACGACAATTATGACACAACAAAATTCTCTGGAAAATGTATCATTTGCAATGGAAATTTCCACAAATTTCGTAAACAAGTTCAGGTTTGTTCACTTGTTTTAACGAACAACCTGACAAAAATCAGGTAGACAATTGGTGCTTGCATTGTCCTGAACTCAAATACAAATTAAACATATTTTTTGTTTTTATACACAAGATCATTATCTTAAACTATAATTGACACTTATGGACAAAAGTTTGTTATGTAATATGTTGTGCTCAAATGTCTCTTACAATCAAAGTCCATGGACAAAAGTACAATACACAAGATAGCAAGATAGATATGCATAACACTCCATCCAAAAAGACCCCAACCTGTTAAGTTTATCAAGGAGTTCTGCATACTGTGTGTATATATATATATATATATATATATATATATATATATATATATATATATATATATATATATATATATATATATATATATATATATATATATATATATATATATACATACCACAGTGTTTTGGCCTCTATAAAAACACTCATATGATGTCTTCAAAACTAAACAGCAACTTTAACTTTGGAATCAGCGTTAATATATTATATGCGTGTCAGGTAGGTAATAAACACGAACAATCCATCACCGCTTTTGAATTTAATTTTCTTGTGCAACCAAAATTGACGTTTCTTCAATAAAAATATAATTTTCCACGATCGTGATTGGAACATGGAGTGTCTTGAAAAAAGTGATAACGCCGATACTTAACAATAAGATAAAAATAATTCATATACAAACTTAAGGAGGTAGTTACTAAACCCATAACACTATTACTGATGTGAACAAGAATTCATACGGACTTACCATCTCACCTGCCTTTCAATGCAATGAATCTTTGTGTGCTAAAGTTCTTCGAATGTAATGGCTCTCTCCGCATTAAGTATAGAAATCATACAACATGCGCACACGTACATACTTTGTCACGATTCGGTATGCCAAGTTTCTTTTAATCACAAAATATTAAATTGGTGCGTTCAAAAATAATAATTCAATTTATTTTTACAATAATGTTGGCTAAGTTTAGCTACTAGACTTTTAATCCAAGAAATGTTTGATTATTTTTTATTAGATGAATCTGTTTTCGAAAGAACCAGCACTGTTTATACCAATCCAGCTTTAGGCAGACTCGAGGACCTGAAAGACAATCATTAGACTCCAAAGGTCGCCCCGTGGATATATTCACGTGTGCTCTGGGCGAATAAAGTCATGGCGGGGGTGGGATGGGCAGGGGTAGATAGAAAATGTAGACCATTATAGGCAATATATACCTAAACCTCCTCTTATCATACTACTGAAAAAAATAATACAAGTCAAATATAATATCATTTTTAGTGTAGATGACTTACGGTTATTTTGTACAGTTATGACCCTTGAAATGGGTCTGTAAAGAAAAATATTCTAAAACATGAGAAAGATGATTGCTACAACTGTTTCTCTATTCATACAAACAAAAACCTCATTTACAGAAGCAATGGAGGTCATTTCCTTTTGTGCATATTTACAGAATATAAAGCCGGTCTGACTAAGGAAAGCTTCTTAATTGCCTAATTTAATTAAAATCGATTGATGTGGGACATGAGTAACGAAAGCTACGGTCAATTTTTACTATTAAACTTGTTCTTTAGATGATTTTCTGTTTGTATAGTGAATATTCTTTGTGAATGCTTTTAATGTTTTGAAATATGATTTTTTTAAAAAAAATGCTGTCTGACTCGAAATAATGAGCCTTTATCTTATGAGCTTCTTTAATACCCATAATGCAATTAAACGGAAACACGTGTTCCTTATAAGGGTTTATTCCGAGCTTCCATATATGTTCAGAAGCAAGAATATATTTTAGAATCTTAAACTAATAGTGTTCTCTTTGTTATTTTAACATTAGCCTATGCTCTACTTAATGCAGTAAATGTCCATGCGATTGTATTTGTCACTGAGAAGGTAATGTTGACTATATCTTCCAGGTTTATAAATCTATCGTGTCGCACGCAAATTCTTAATTCTTACCTTTTTGAATTTAGTCAACGATCCGTTCTTCTTGCTTTATTGTATTAAAGGGATAGATCATTTTTTTATTTTAAACCGCCTGTCATTATACCACTTTTTCGTCAACCTTTTTTAAACGAAATGTATTTATTAATTTTAAACTTCCATTTCAATGTTTTCCTTCATTATATAACTTAGTGACAACTATTCACATCAAAAGATAAGAAATGCTGAAACTGATATAAGGAGAAATATGTTAAATCAGTTGACAGCAGACTAAAACCAAGCTGCCAAAGATTTTGTTGATAATATCAAAAGAATTAATGATTAAATATTTGATACAACTGAAGTTGTTTTTTTATTTTTGTAACAAACGGATCTGATAAAAATGCTAAACATACACTCTAAGCATTTTCTAGTAAAAACATTAAACTGTTAAACTGTAGTAATATTATAACTATGAAGCCAGACTCCTTAATTTGCAGAATTTAATAAAAAAAATGATACGTATCAAGTAACTCCAGCAGTAGTTGACGACACAAAAACAGGAAGGGACGGATAATGCATTGCATTGCCTGTGTCTTTCCCATTTGCGTTTTTGTAATAATTTTGTTAGTTTTGATCGGTTCGTAAGTAAATGCGAGGTTGTATAATCTATGATTTTTCTTTGCAGTAAATCGTGTATAACTAATTTACAATGACAATACTGATTAAAATAACAATCTGAAATTATAATAACAATCTGGCTTATAGGTTTATTAACAATCAAATTAATCCTAGCTATGCGACTTATAGTTTGGAATGTATAAAAATGATAATTTGAAACAGACACAAACATGAGAGACTATTTAAAATTAAATAAACAAAATAGAATTTTACGTTTTAATAGAAGGGGAAAATGTACATCTTGGAATGTCACGACGTAAACTTAAATCCCTATGCATAGCTTGCTTTTAACGACAATAGGACATTGATTATTCTTGATATTTATAAAAAAGATTTCTTGCAAGTATTTACTGCCTGCACATGGAACAACAAGCAAAATATAAAGTACGTGATCATATTTCTAGTGAGCGTAGTCGTACAGCACACTGAACAAAAATGAAGCAAAGAATTAAAAAACAATAAAAAATATAAGTAATTAAAGCTAAAACAATACCCATATGACAATGACTTGTTCCTAAAAATGGGAAAAAATTATGGCAAGGTATGTAAATTGCAGAAATTAACAATACTAAAGAAAACAACACTGGAACTACAAAATAAAAAAGGTCAATGTGGTTTGCCATTGCTTACATTGAATTTTATAGTGAACTGCTAAAATTAAGATTCATTTTTAGTGAGTTACAAACATTTGAAATCTTCATGGAAGAATGAATTTTTAAAATAAAATAGTAATTTACCTTGTAAGAGCGAGCATTTTCACGAGAATTTCACAGCTAATTAACATATTAGCGATCTGGCAGTTTTCATTGGAGCAATGTTGCATTCTGAGATTTTGTGAGAATCGTTAACATCACTTTAGCCTGAAAGGTTTTATACTTTATCATGTCGCAAATTAGCTAAAATTGAAGCCAGGAACTATTTTCCACACTCCGAATATCACAGTTTTTATGTCTGAAATTTAAAATGTGAAAATCATTTGATTAATTATTTTGAGATCATTGTATTCAATTTTAATCCATACATAATCTTACAATAAAAATACTGAACAAGATACACTAATAAATTCGTTCCGCTGACAGGAATAAGTTTGAAAAGTATGCCCAACAACATTTTTCAAAAGTAGTTGTGTTATTCATTTCGAAGGTCACTCCATTTCGTGCATTCCTATCCCTCTTGTCCAAAATTCCTTAATCTAATGACATTTTAAGGTTTCCAGCATATGTCCAGTGTTCCTGTGTACACGTACATCCAACAGTGATAGGTTCCAGAGTATGTTTGTACTCATAATATCCATCAATACCACACAGTGCAGTTTTTCTCATCGCTCGGACGAAGTATTTAATGGGTGCGCATCGCGAGTTGATGTCTCCACCAATGCACGTCTCGTCTCTGTTACAATTGCATCTGGCTTCCATGAGAATTGCAGGTATTCGATTAGGATCTCTATTCATGACTAGGTGAAAAGGACACGAAGTGTTTCTCAGATGATGATTTCCTGGTAAATTATTCATGGCACCTGCGCTGCAATGTCGGGTTCCGTGGAGAATCATGCGTCTCACATCTTTAACAAACAAATTGGACAAGAGAAAGGAACTGTCCATTGCTGGATTTATCATATAAAAACTTTCATGCATCATGGTATCCATATCCTGATCTCT
>JAEAOA010001348.1:45000-227500 GCA_016746295.1 Potamilus streckersoni
AAACAAGGCTAATAATTTGATAGTTCCTTTCTTTTACCGTGTAGGCATTGAAAAAAAAAACAATTTGTGAACGTCTGATATTTAAAGAAAACGGATAATAGACTAAATGTACTTGTCTATGTCAGTATTCAAATGCGATTGTATCTGAGTCATTCTGCGGATCGTGATTGTTGTGAATAAAAGAAAATAATGAGTCCAGATAAAGTCCAGATTTTCCTTTTTCGAAATTGGATGTAAACATGGAATCGAATAGGAACGAGATTTCTTCTCATGTAGGCACATGTAAACCACGTGAACTTTTATTTATAACACAAACATTGTTGATGAGTATGTTCTATTATGTATATGTGTGCTTAGTAGAGAGGATTTTGGGATTAGTGTGTGGATGCAATCCAATGGGTGCAGCAACCCGCAGACTGAGCATTGGGGTGAGGACTTCAGAGTTATTAGACTTTCATGATACTATATATTATCCATTAATACTTTCACTTTATATTATCTCGCACCCTCATGTCCATACATGGATAACACTTTCCGTTTCTATCTACAATATTATCCCCGTATCGTTGCCACATACGGACCGCTCCGGTGGTCTATTGGTGAGTGTCCGCCTCAGATGCGGGAGATCGCGGGTTCGAACCCTGGCCGAGTCATACCAAAGACTTTAAAAAATGGTATTAACAGCTGCCTCGCTAGGCGCTCAGCTTTAACATGTTAGTCTTAGGACTGGTCAGCCTGGTGTCAAGATAATGTGTCTGGGTGGGACATCATGTTACATGTCTGCGGCATATATATATATATATATATATATATATATATATATATATATATATATATATATATATATATATATATATATATATATATATATATATATATATATATATATATATATATATATACATGCTTGTATTTACTTCAATTTGTAATATATCTATGTACGCTTTTATTGTAAGAAACCGTGCCGTGTGCACTTTCTTTTTACTTCTTTTTACGTTTTACTTCTCCGTTTATAAAACTATTAGAGTTTAGTAATTGTTTAATTTATTATATGGAATTGGTGATAGGGGAATGTTTCTTTATATATATATATAATAAAGCGAGATCGGCATTTTCAGTATGAAACTGGAATTGTTGGTTTAATACCTTTACAGATATAATGTTCGTGATTGGGTATTAATCTTGCTCATGGTCATTGTTATGGAGAGTCTTGTGTACTTTTATTCATCGGATAGGACAATTCGTGAGTGACTGCTGCATAATAAACTATAATAACTACAGACAAACGTAAAATAGTCATTGCAATGACATGTCTAGTTCCTATAACCTTCTTTAAAGGATTATAGCGATATGAAGAAACGAGACATTATATGTGTTTAGATAGCTATATGATAATGCTCAAGGATTTTAGTTGCATTGAGGAAGAAACTTGTTTTAATTTATAGATTGTTAGAAAAAATAATCAACAATAGAATGTCTTCGGAATGGAACAGTTTGGTCATGCAAAATCACGTTTATATCCGAATGCATATCTGGTGTTTGTTGACATTCAGATGGCAGGTGGTGTTTCTAAATTTGTCGATCTGTAACACTTAATTGATATTCAAATGTAAGTCATTTCATTCACGGATGCTAATTGAGTTTTTTCATTATAAGCATATGTTTCTTTTATGTGGAAAAAAAACAGGAAAGCATATATTTATAGCAAGTTTTATTAAAGTTAAACTGGTTTGAAAAAATCACTAAAATAACATAAATTAAAAACTTAAAAAAGCCCAATCATCAGAAAAGAGAGCGAACCAAAAACGAAACAATCCGTCATTTGTCTTTACCAATATGGCAAGCAGGTTTTCAGAAAAAAGCCAGAAACATCGCTAGATATTAAAAGTACCGAAATGAACAATACCAAAACCAATAACAACAGAATATAAAATGGTAATATGTGTGGTTTAAAAATGTTGAAATATGAGGTGTCTTAGTGGGTATTATAAATGGACAAACATATCATACATTTATACATGTACTATTAAAAACTAAAGTCAGCAACGAGAATTGTTTTAATATAAGTGGAACAGATTTTTATGAATGCAATTTTTATTGAAACAAAATTTGTTTATGAAACATTGTTAAAATATTTCACTTAGCATTTCTTCATTGCAAATTGTAAACTTCTGTGATAAATAATAGCGTAGTATAATTCTGAAAATTTAGTTTTATGCAAGTCCCATGCAAGTCCCATATTAATAGTTTTCAGGGTGTTAAAATTAAAGCCATCAGTCCTATGACTTGCTATCTGCAGCTTGAAATCGTGACATTAAACTTTGGTAAGGAAAAATAAACCTTACACTAAAGAATCAAGAAGTATATAATGACGATGAAGACTAGAATGTACAACAGTGAAATTGCCTTTAGTATTTTGAAATGTGCATTAAAACGCAATAATGCAAGTGAGTTTAGTAAACCTCTGCGACGAAAAAATACAAGAATTTTCAAAACATGGCAGTAACTCTAATAATCAGGGGTATTTTAAATAATTTAGTTTTAAAATCATTGATCATCCCCACATGTGTGTACATGCTTGTATTTACTTCAATTTGTAATATATCTATGTACGCTTTTATTGTAAGAAACCGTGCCGTGTGCATTTTCTTTTTACTTCTTTTTACGTTTTACTTCTCCGTTTATAAAACTATTAGAGTTTAGTAATTGTTTAATTTATTATATGGAATTGGTGATAGGGGAATGTTTCTCCGACCGAGAAATTAGTCTAGTACTAGGAACATTACTGTAGAATAGGTTAGTTCCGTAAAACGGAACCTAATTTTGTTAGCCTAGTTCTCGGGGTTGTGTCAAGTATACGTTGAGTCTAAAGGGGATTGTGGTAATTAAGTGCATTATTTGGGACTTGTTCTGTGCTACGTGCATGAAACAGATATAAGACTTAGATAAATACAACCGATAAATAATGCACATTCAAGAACCCGTCAGTTGGGAATGATTGATTTCTTCCTGTATTTGAAAATTGTAACCGTTAACCTCAAACCAGGCTCACGCTGATGTCCAATGCTGATTGTTTCACTCTTTAGTGGGGTTGTGCTATACTTCTTTAACATTATACTGTATGGATGCCAACTAAAGGTACATCTGTATATCTGTATATGTATGTTGTAAAATGTTTCAAAATTATATTGTTTTACTGCAGTTAAGTCATGAAGTATTATTGTATGCTATGTTGTATTGATTTCACATGATGTATGTTTTGTAATTTTTCTTTTTGTCAGAATAATCATTAGCGTTATTCAAATTAATAACTGTTTTCAAAAGTCGGTAGTAAAGGCTCACCATAGTTTGTATTTTGTTTGTTTTAAACATATGTAACTACTTTAAACATAGATTACTGCACTTGACCTTGCATTGACATAAATTACCGCTATCAAAGAATTCCAGTCAATTAATATTACAACTAGATATGCTGGATTTCTCAATATGATGTGTATATATTAACTCTTGGCACCATGAATGCATGTTAAAAGCAACAAATTATGACTTCAAATTAAGCTCGTACAAAGATTAGGGATGGGTTTTGTCTATTTTGATAGCTTCATCATGTTCTAAACATCCGTTTCTGAGAATTTTTCCTAAGAACCGTATTTTGTATATTCTGTACCCACCAAATATAATCATGTTGAAGACCTTGGGTGGATTTGGCCACTGACTGGGTTGTATCTGTTAATTTGCTTCATAAAGTGTGGCTTTAAAAATTACTTTTTTGGCCCGCGCTCTTGAGAAATGTTTCATGCTTACGGCAGTCCGTAATTGTGACATTTATATATACCTGATATGTTTAGTACTGTAGCTTTAATTTCTCCCCCTCCGGTAAATCCAATTCCTATCATTTCGTGTCTTGATTAGCACCATTCAGACTCAGTCGAACAATTATATGTATAAATGAAAATAATTTATGTGACATTACGTCAATTAAAATAATGAACAAAAATTTTTTATGTTTTGCCATATGTTGTCTTACTGACGTAGCATTTTTCTTGATATAGATAAATCAACACCTTTGGATCTTGGTTTCTATCTGAGTTAGAATATGATCTAATATATTTTCTGATGAATTATTTTTATTTGTATATGACAAAAGTAATCGACACTCGAACTTCACAATGACGAACAATTTTATACAATTTTAATTTATCAACCTATATTGACAGGGCATAATTTTCGCTTGTTTATGTTAGCTATTCATCATGTTGTTGGTTGGTAGCTTTATAGCTATTCTTCTTCCTGTTTTTGGTTGGTAGCATTATAGCCATTCTTGTTCAATTGTTGGTAGCTTTACATCCATTTTTAGTCATGTTATTAGATCTAAAGCTAACTTTATAAATTGAGTACATTATTTATAATTGAGTACATTATTTATAATTGAGTACATTATTCTGTAAGCCATTTGTAACATTCTGCGTCATGTCGAATGTCAAACTGCTTCTCTATACATAATTAGTGCAATTAGATTTTGCATATTAGTGGATAGCATCATTTAATGTATACACCAATTAGTTTCACAAATGAGTAAAAATAGTTTTGATCAAACATGCTCATACATATTGCAACGCATAAGTGTAATTCAATCATCAATGTATTGCTTTGGAATGATGCCGATATTTTTTTATATTGGTGCCAAAAAACCCAACAACAAATATAAGACAATAAGAAAAATGTTCTCTATTTTTTTCAAGTTGTTTCCTATAACAGCCTTATATTTGTTTCTGATTTAGAGAACGGACGGCGCAAAGAATCGACAAGATTGTAAACGTTTTGCATTGTGAGGCTCACACATTGCTTCCGTCCCTTACATTTTAATTAGTCCACTGTGCGATCTTTTCCTTAATATGAATATAAACATTTAGGCTGATAAACATAGTTTAGGGGAGGCGAAAACATCGCATCAATCCGGCAGTACAGTAAATATACGGTAATTTAGGATCATCTTATTGTTTTGTGTACACGAAATTCATCCTTTTGCTGTCAAATGTATAAGCACATCCACTTATAGTTTCACGTCATTTAGCAATAATTTTTTTTACACCGACTGGTGTGACTACCAAAGTTTTAGATCAAATAACAAAACTATATTTATCACATAGCAGGTATAGTTTACCTATAGTAAGTGCAGATTCATATTTTTTATATTACCACACGTTAAAATATCACTTTATGTGATTATGATTGGTCCAAATAAGTCCATGAAATTATTTGATTTGAATGAACATTTTTGGCGGCCATTTTTTAATTTGACTCGCGAAAGGAAATTGAGGAAATATTATATTGGCTGTCGTAATATGGATATATTAACCCCACAGAGGTATACTATGTCATGTTTAACAATATCATCATAAGACAAATGGCGTAAAACTACAAGAAAAGAACAACAATAAGAAGTAAACATAAGGGTTGTGCTTATTTGATAAAACTTGGTGGTGTGGTGTGGGGGAGTGGGCGATATATCTTTTACATAGATATGGACTCCACTCTATGTACAAGCGTAGTCTAAATGTTAGCTAATAGAAGTAAATAAAGTCACCTCTGTTCACAAAAGAATCTGGACATACATGGGGCTTCTAACTGACACAACTTTATCTTTACGCAGTATATATGGGATGCTAAGCCGACACGAATATAAATTTGTTTACATCTTCTGTACAATTTATTGGTCCAAATCATAGACTGCAAATATTCGGCCACAAAACCGTATCACTAAATGTGGGATGTTTTGCACCCAGTAATATTATTTCACCTGAAAATCACAACAATGTAACATTTAGTTCTGAAAGTAACATTTTAAGGTTAAACATGTACTCTAGGCCGACTGGACTGTGTACCATATAAAATAATGTAGCAGTATCACATTGCATTGATTAGTCTTTTTTAAAAATGGTTTTGTCGATATAAAGTGTTCTGTTTATTGGAATGGAAGCTTTTTATTTGATTTATAGTTTGTAAAAAAGTACAATCTACTTTTACCAGTTCTACTTTATTTGGAACTCTATTTTATGCACAAGAAATGAAAGGTACACCGTTAATTGGAATGAATTAAATTATTCGTTCTTCTTTCTAACTAATTTCCATTGAAATACAAACTTTGTGACAAAAAGAATCTCAAATTGGTAATTAGTTGATATTAAATTTATGAAACTCGTTGAGTCCGCTTTTGCTCACCAAGGCTCACAAAATCTGGACATTATTCAAATCGTTTTGTAAATTCAATATTAAATCATTATCCGTTTGAGATCCTCTATATATAACCATAAATGTGATGACGTCATTGTAATGAACAATGTGTTTATTGTCATATTTTGAAACCAAATGTGAGAGAGAGTAATATTAGAAAGTTAACCATTTGCATGGCTAAGTATATTCCATTACTATAATGACAAGCCTAATTAAAAAATTGGATTAATCATATTTAACTACGAGTTTTTGCGATGGGCTTTCAAAATACTTATATGTTGTCCTTTGCAGATATAATCATGAATGTTAGCTAAAGAATAAACATTTTTTTAAATAGTTGATAATAACAGCTCAATGCAGATGTATACATGTGCTTCAAGCAAAGATTTCTTTACATGACTTAAAATGAACATACACGTCACAATACATAGCAAGGATATCCAGTAAATGTATACAATTAGCAAATATTCTCAAATACTTTGTAATGAAAACAGTATTATTGGTACCATGATCTGTACAGCTTAAAAGCTGAGACATACACTTATTATTGGCAAAAATAACGAGAAAACGATCTTGAAAACTATAGTCGATTTAATGAGCTATTAGCAGCTTCAGTATGCGAAGGAAAGTGATTTTTGCATTAATTAGACTATGGACGTGTATTTATGTAGAAAGGAGGGTAAGGTTACAACTAATATAACTTTGTGATGATGAAGGATAAAACAAGGGTAGAACTGTTAGTAATGTCAAGGTCCAAAAAATCATATGGGCAATAACTCAATTATTACTTTACTAGACATGCTGACAGCTAAGTAATGGTAACATCGTCTGAGTGTCAATTATGAAAATGTGGTCAGATCTCCAGTTCAGAGATTTAATGAATTGAATTGCATCTTTAAATTTTAAGATTGATTTGTGTTTGTGAATGCTTTTCGCGCCGATTATATGTATGTTGATTCCAAAGTTTTCTGCGAACATTTCTCTCAATTCTAATCGAATGATATTACATGGAAATAATTCCATCCTTGCTTTGCGATTGAATCATATGTAAACATATTTTTAAATCTTCAAGCTTAAATTACATTTGAGTATAATGGGCTTTTAAGGTTCAATTTAATATATAAAAAAGCATCGACTTGCGAACGTAAACGTCAATACCTATGAAATATTTTAGCATTCATTAAGTCTTTAGAGCGAGATCTGGATTAAGTTATTCAGTATAAATATTCAACCTTTTTATTTTGGAACAAAGTCGCCACATTTTATTATCGCGAAAAATATCCGCTTCAGAGTGTGTAGTAATGTATTGGTTTGTTCTAAACTAAAAAAAATTGAAAATAACCTAAAGATAATATCAGTTATTATATTAGACATTTTTTAATTAGAGTCAGTTACCTCTAGGTCAAGTCGATTATACTTATCTTACATAAAAGTGTCGTTTGTTTTGGAAATTGTGAAACCCACAGCAATCACAGCTATAAAGTCATGTCAATATGTGTTCTTTAGTTTTATTATCCCTTATAATGCACATAATATCACATTCAAATATGTTGCTGCAGATCAAGTAAACATAATTGCAATTATTTTTGTCATTTGGTCGGGAAAAATATGAAGCGGGATGGAAGGGATTAAATCTCGAGATTTGTGAATGAAAGATCACTACTAAATATCACTATTAAATTCAATCATTTTCTGCAATTATTCACCAAATCTTTGTGGAGTTAAAAATCGTTTACAATGTACTTTCTATAACTGAAATCTTTATTTTTCCTACTCATGTCATCTTTTGTATTGTCCCAATATGTTACATACATGCCAATTTATCACTTGTGTGTTAGTTGTAGGCTAGTTTGGATTTTATTTGACCTTGTTTGCTATAACTGAGAAAAATCTAACAGGAAATTTCAAGAATGCAACGCGAATGAACATCTTAGTTTTTCACATGTTCCTAAAATTAATTAGTTTACTTGATGGTATTTTTGAATTTGGACAGCCATTATCTTGAGCACTTTCAGTGGTGATGAAAAAATAGTATGAATCAAATGAGAAGTATACTTCTTTTATTTTCTCGTTCTGTCGAAAATGTTTCAAGCTGATCTGTTTGTGTTACAGTATATATTCGTATCGTTAAACGAATCATTCATAAAATTAAAAAGATTGACCTATATACGCTCTAACAAGGTTATGCTGACACTGGAAGGCTGCTTAGAAACTTCTGATAATTGTCACTTTACCTGCACCCCAAGTATACGTAGTGGACCTTTTATTGTCACTGATATTGTATTGTTCAACAACATATTCTCAGCATCGTTTTGTTAACTCTGTTGATTATTATTATAACCTAATTGTAATGATAATAGGAAATATTCTTCATTAAGGCAGGAATAGGTGATAAAAGAAGCAACAAATATGTTAAAATGCCATCTGACTACCTGAGGATTCGGCATTAACAACGTTTCGTATGCTTACGACATAATATCGATTGATCCAGTCAGTTTTGGGAATTAAACATGTCCGAATGAGGGAATGATAACTTCAAGGCAGAAGAATTGTAATTAAGTAGGTGGCGGGGTGGCTAGTTTCTAAACTACTTATCAAATTCAATTCAGCAGTATCTCTTATTTCGAATGTTTTAAGAAACACACACAAAATGGCTGTGATTGGAACATCAAATATTAGGCTTCAAATGATTTATGGATAAATCATGGTTTTAGCCATTGTCAAAGTCTAAGTGATTTTTACTTCAATTATAATATATTTGAATTTTAATTGAAAGAGACAATCAGGAAGATAGAATAAACTAGTAATGGTTGGAAAAGGAAAAGCATTATTCTGCATGTAAATATATCATAATTTAATCTTAGCTTTAGCTAAATTTATTAAAACAATTTAAATCTGATTGATCAATATATTTCACATGTAGGTCTGAAGATTTTTAACACTAAAAATTTTATCAACCTTTGCAGGTAGCATATAATGGGTGTGTTTATCAGGTGTAGATTTTAAGGAAATATTTGCTTTTGGATCTCATAAAAATAACATTTTAGTTAAAATATGTTACCCATAATACATATTTTAAAAATGTACTAGAAGCATGGAAAAAATTACAAAGAACTTGAAAGCTGATAGAAACTATGTTGAAACCATATTTATCAAGGTATAATTTAAATACGTTAGGTTCACAAACGTTTCAGTATAAAAGATTGTGAAGTCCTCGGTAATAATATCAATATTGTCTCATAATGATCTTTCTATTTTTATGAAGAATCAAACCATATGTATGGATTGAGAAAAACATTTTCGACTCGGTATTGACAATTCCTCACAATTGGAAAGATTTATCTGAAAGTGAAAAAGTGGCAAAGAATAAATAGAACATATTTGGAGTAAGTTATGACATCAAACAATCATGTATTTTGATGAATTAAGAAAGGACGCAGAATATATTATTATTATTATTATTATTATTATTATTATTATTATTATTATTATTATTATTATTATTATTATTAACAACAACAACAACAACAACAAAATGGAAGAAATGAACACGAGAAATGGACAAAAGTTTAATATTGCACTCCCGATAAAACGTCTCATCTTGTTCTTAAAATTGCTGAGACTGATAATATGAAATGAATGGATCTTTGGTATAAAATATTGCATTAACTCTTGTGAACGAATTCATTTATACACAAAAACGAATATTAGATGCTGATAATACAGTCTTTGAAATTTAAAGAAAGGAGCCAAGGATACATTATTATGGTTTAAGTTAGAACATTATTTGAAGGATAATGTTAATATTAGTACCAGTTTTGAAATTATGGTAACATTTGAAGTTCTATATCTGACTTTTAGTAAGTTTTCTTAAGTTAAAAATGTATTACAGTTGAGTAAAACATTTGTACAAATGATTAGACATGTATAAACAATTTGACAAGTTCATTCTGTTTGATCACAAGTTTTGAAATGGAATAGCTCACTTTGTAAATGGAGAATAACGAATAGTGTGTACGATTTTCTTTAAGGTATTTTCTGTTCTTCGTTTTGCTGACTGTATACGTAAGTAACATACACATGAACATACAGTATACTTTCCTGTATCAAGATTATACTTTTATTGCTATGATTATGATTTGGTTATGCATATTTCAACTTCTGGTTTTGTATTGTACCATTTTTATGCAAAATAATTTGCAGGATTGTCATCTTATGGCCATGTTTGCACCGTGCAATAGGATTTTTGTGTTAGATATTTACCTATGGTCATATCGAACGAATTGAAGAGATCGTTTTTATGAATTGCTCAAATAATAAGGTTAATTTTCTGTTGCCACTCGGATGCATGAACATTCACTTTTATGGATTAACGAAACTAATATAAAATAGTTTTTCTTTTGTATGAACCACATACAGAGAGAGAGAGAGAGAGAGAGAGAGAGAGAGAGAGAGAGAGAGAGAGAGAGAGAGAGAGAGAGAGAGAGAGAGAGAGAGAGAGAGAGAGAGAGAGAGAGAGAGAGAGCGCAAGTGATGTGTGGTACTAATACGTTAGTACCATTGGAAAATAACAACTTGAGTGGTGTGGATGAGTTCACTGAGTCACAAAGGAAACTTTGAAACAAGCAAACGAATGAATGTGATATTCAACAACAAAAGTGAGAGATGCAATAACTCAAAATACCATTCTGATCATTTAGACAGTTCTTTATGAGACATATTCGTTTATTTTTGCAAAGAAAGGTTCACAATATGGCCAGTGCTCTCTAGGGTCTATACAAATAACATAGAAATGCACATTGAGGCCAAGGGGTGTCGCATATCTATGAGAGACGTACCATTTTACAAATCAGCCAAAAGACGAGAAATAGAAACGCATTTTAAGGTTTCGGTAGGAAACTTAGAGTCTCAGAGCAAATAAGCCAAGACGAAGGAAAATTATTATTTACGCTGGCTTAACGGACTTTTCATACAATATCTGCTATGCAATTGTCCCCGTTTAACTATTTTGATACAATATTTAGCGACGGAAAGACAGAATGTTTGACTTAGGTGATAGCGGGGTCCCTCTAACATCGAGCGTGCAAGTGACAGGGCATAACAATAAAGGTCTTCTTTATCTGGAAAGAAAGAATGGCAATACATATACCTTTTTATGCATCTTCTCTAGATGTACTCTTTTGTTTTGCAAATCCGAACGATATGACCTATGTCATGAACACTTGATACCACCGATTACATTTCCAACTGAAATCACATTCTCCTTACTGCACGGAACTGACCCAATAAATCCAGTCCATCCTAACAAAAATAGAAAAGGAATTTATTTATTTCAACAAAAAAAACAAAATCCATCCATTCTAGTCCAATTGGAAATTTTTGTTCAATGCGCATTCATTCAAAATATTACTCTAAATTTTAAATAGACAAAAACGTGAATTTCTTTGAAACCAATGTGGAGCTCACCAGTGCCGTTTAAAGGCATAGACACTCGAGGAACGTGTCTAGGGATCCGCTCAGCAGGGAGCCCAGCGGCAGCCCAACAAAATTTCGGTGTCGGTTGTTTAGCAGTTTAGTGTTTGTGCCTAGGGCCCCCAAACGTCTTAAAACAGCTCTGGACATCCAGTAACCCATAAATATGATAACAAATTATCCATTATTTGCAATCGATTTTGAATTCTATGATTATCAACACAAGCCGCGAAAATATTATTATGGTAATTATTTTTCATAGCATTCTGTCTCTATCTTTCTCTCTCAGAAATAAACATGAATGTATCAGACTAATATACAAAATGAAAAACCCATTCAATTTTTTTCTGAATAAATGCAACCATAGATATATTCCCAAGCAATGACTTAATTAAAAACATGTCTAATGCATACATTTTGAAACAATATACAAAAGTGATCACGGTATTGTATATAATTTTATATTGTATTTAGTGACAACTTCTATTACTCTCTGTCTCTCTGTCCGTACTAACATAGTGAAATATTTAACTTGCATCAATCTTGATGTTTAAATATTTTATATAGTTTTATATTGTATATAATCTCTCTCTCTCTCTCTCTCTCACACACACACACACACACACACACACATATATATACACCAATAAGGCTTAAAAAACCAAGGAAACAAAACAGGAATAATGAATGATACAAGAGTTCTTGCCTTTCGGGAAGTCTTGTAAACACCTGAATCAGTCTGTGCAAAATGTTTCGTAATTTTCGTATTGATCTGTATTCTTGCCAGTATCTGTTTTTCTCAATGAACTTCCACCATCTTGCCAGTATCTGTATTTCTCAATGAACTTCCACCATCTTGCCAGTATCTGTATTTCTCAATGAACTTCCTCCATCCTGCCAGTATCTGTATTTCTCAATGAACGTCCACCATCTTGCCAGTATTTGTATTTCTCAATGAACTTCCACCATCTTGCCAGTATGTTTATTTCTCAATGAACTTCCACCATCTTGCTAGTATTTGTATTTTCCAATGAAGTTCCTCAATCTTGCCAGTATCTGTATTTCTCAATGAAGTTCCTCCATCTTGCCAGTATCTGTTTTTCTCAATTAACTTCCATCTTTCCAGTATCTGTATATTTAGGTTATATAAACAATTTCAGATATCCCTACAGCTATCAGTCGTCCAAACGAAATGGATGTCCCTCTTACATTTTTGTGCATCATAATCACGTTCAAAACCATAACACATTGATGTTTTACTTACTTACATATAAGATGGTTTAGATTTTTCGACAGCTATTATTTCGTAGACTTGATATTTGCATTTTATGAAAGAAACAAAAAATTCGATGTAACTTAATGGCACTTTATAGAAAGACAGACTTCCTTTTGGAATGCTTTTATAATCTATCTACCTTTCACATCCATGTAAACATTTTTCAAGCTTGTTAGCAGACTTTTTTGTTTCCTACTGGATTAAGTGGGATATTTTGGTCTCATTTTCCGTTTGATCATATCTTATGGATTTTATTTTATTAAACACGTTAGATAGGATATGACTGACTCTATCATGTTTTCAGCAGTCAAATATTTTGGCTTTGTTTCCACTTCTTGTATGAGATACTAAGATTACTTCTGACAGGTTCTGTCTTGCCTTTTTCTGTATTTCTGATTTTATCATTGGGTGATTTTAACAATTTCGGATATCCTCCAATTTATCGTCAAAATCATGAAAATGTCAGATGTTCAATGATTTTATGGTTGAGTCATGCTGTAAAGTTGGGTTATTTCATAATTTTTCTTCAAATCATATTATGAATGATCACATAGTCGGTACATTTTGTCTATAGTTTGTGCAGTTCCATATTTTTCATATTATAACATGTGAACATACCACTTTAAGATTATGATTGGTCCAAATAAAACCCATACAATTATTGTGCAGTATTTCTTTTACTGATTGGCTGCGATAGTGAGAAAAATTTTTCGACACCTCCCTCTGGAATGTTTTGTTTTCAATGAACATTTTGGCGAACCATTTGTCAATTTGACCCGCGAAAGGAAATTGAGGAAAATTATCTAGGTTGTCTGAATATATGGACAATTTATCTCCACATGGGTTTGTTATGTCATGTATAACAATATCATCATAAGGAAAATGACATAAAACTCCAAGATAAGAACACAAACTAGAAGTAAAACTAAGGGTATTGGTCAGTTCATAGCGGTACGTAGGGTGGGATTGGAAGTGGGATGGGGTGGGTGTAAACCTGCAATACAGAATCCATCGTATATACATGCGTCCTTCAAATGTTAACCAACAAAAGTAAATAAATTCACTTATATTCACAGAAGAATATTGACATAAATGGGTCTATATTATTTAGTTCTTATATCCTAATATTTTGCCTTTAAAATAATACTTACTTCGGAGATATCGTCCTTATATATATATATATATATATATATATATATATATATATATATATATATATATATATATATGTGTGTGTGTGTGTATGTGTGCATTTTAAACATATTCAAATTATATTGTTAAATTTTATTTTAAGTTGTTGATATCCGATATTTGAATCAGATTGATTTTATCATTAAATTATATGTAAATATTCATAAATTTTAATTAAACATTACAAACTATATTGACCCTAAATCTGAAAACAAAATGACTTTTATACGTATTCTTTAACAGCTCCTAATTGCAAACATAATAGAAGCCAATTTCTTTATATTGCTTTTATTGGAAAATCGTCATATCTTCATAATTTGCCCTAAGTTCATTCCTTCTCTTTTCTTTTTTCTTAAAAATAATCATTTCCTTCTTCTTTTAAAATAATTATTCTCTTCTAAAATAAATTCCTAATTGAATAAACTCTATTAATTTATTAAAAATTAAGGTATTTTCTCTTTCCTTTCGCTCTTTTCTTTCATTTATCTCCTGCCTACATTTTAAATAAAAATATTCAGGAATGAAATTATGCTTATTGAAGATGAAACTAAAATTTATCCATCCTTCAATTTCACTTGTAAACGTGAAGAATTCACTCTGTTTAAGTAAGCACACAACTTACACAAAAAATAAGACTTGGCAAATGTTCACTTGTTTAGATTAAATACATTAAATACTTCCGATTATTTCCAAGCACGTACGTGCTTTAAATTTGTTTGCTAATAAGATATTGTCAGTCACGATATACCATCTTTCAGACAGTTACCAACTTACTCCACGCATCCAATTACTGCAATGACTCGTACATGGGAGTAAATTTTCTATAGCTGGGGGAACTCCAATATGTAGATCAAATGTATAATGTCTCGTGATCTGACAAATGAATGTTCAAGTTCAATAAGACATTCCTTTCCACTGTGTTCAACTCTACTACCAACAGCCAAAATTAACCAACAGTGTACAAACTTCCCTATTGCATGTTTGTTCACAATTGGTATTGGTCGATTAAACCTGTTCAGCTAACAATACATTCAGGGAAGATTTACAAAATTGCAATGGTGCAGTTATATTTATTTCAAGATACGCCCATCCCTATAGTTTAGGCGCATAAGTAATTTTACAACACTACCGTTTGTGTTCGCAGTCTATTTTTTTATCAGATGTCATCGAACCGTTGAGGTCAGAATTGTTTAAACACATTAGAAGGAATAGATTACCTGTCTAAATTCGCTTTGTTGTAGGAATCGGTTGTTTTACATTTAGATAGAAATGACAATTATCCAATCTTAAATCGGCCTGTTGAATAAATGTATACATGCTTCAAGAATATTTTGACATACTAAGAACACCATGCATATAGCTAATATCATATGAACAATCTATGAACATGCGTGTCTTAGATAATTGAAAAGATTTACTTTTCGGTAACAAATTGCTTTTCACTTTCATGTAAACATTTTATTTATGTCTGACTCTTTTGACTCGTTAAATCAGCAACGCAGTGCATTTGTTTGTTTTTTTTGGCGGAATTTCGGAAAAGAGAAGCTAAATTTGAATAAATGACTAATTTCCGATAAAAAAGTCAGCATGAATGAAATTTGAAATGTATTAGATCTTCCTACCTAGAAGTAAGTAGAAGTCTCACTGGGAATTTAAAAGTAAGCTTGTAATACAGTTACTTGCAAGGTGCACTTACATTCAATGTTTGTAAAAAAAAATTCCAGCAAGGAAAAACATTATGTAAACTTTGACAATATCTAACATGCTGTTCTCACATGCTGAACTCAAATATTTTAGATTTAGTTTGAAATAAAGGTCAGAGAGTAAGCGAATTAAATATTTTAATCATTTCATGCGCACGATATTCTCAACACATAGTTCAGATTATATATATATATATATATATATATATATATATATATATATATATATATATATATATATATATATATATATATATATATATATGTATATATATATGTGTATATATATACATATATACATATATATATATATATATATATATATATATATATATATATATATATATATATATATATATATATATATGCCACCATAATTAAAATATATGTAAAGGTAGTATCTTTGCGATAAAAGACATAACATGAATTTATCTCTTATGTAATCCAATACCAAACCTATCTTCAGAAAGGTTACAGTCAGTATTGTTGACACTTCTTAAAATATCACCACTTCATTCATAATATCCCAATATTTTGGAGCCGAAATGTGACTACCAGGATCGCTTTTAGGTATAAGTATTTTTATTGTTTTTTTTTTCAATTGATAACACCATCCCATTCCTACATCAAAAGCGAAGTTATAAAATTATGCGGACATGAAGTTGTGTAATTCACTATAATAGAGAGCATGCAAGGAATGATCCCATATATTAAATTCATTTCCATTCTGCCGAAATACTGGCACGGACAATAAGGGGAAAAAAGCCAGTATATATGTATAAATTTTGCAATCAGTGACCTAGTAAAAAAATCATAAAAAATCAAATATACAAGTGAGGTCAAAAAGGTCCATATTTTTAGATACCTATATTAAAACAAAGCATAAAAATATTATCCACTTGACCAGAGAAGTCAGTGGCAGTTCATTACAGAAGTTTATGCACCCCAACCCCAAATTTATACCTGCAAGTTTCATGTCAGAAGATATTTTTGACGCCATGAGTGTAAACACAAACCATTTTCCTAAATGATAATTCTGCAAAACAATGTGTACTGAACAGGCCGATGCAGTTGAAAATAGTTGTCATCAAACCAGTCTTTGAGATATTTTATTTGCCCCAAACCCATGTGTTTACTGCAACGGGAGGCTAGCTCTTCTTCCTAGATAACTATTGGTATTTCACTATCAACATACTGCAGGCAGAGTAACTATGGAAGGTATACATGTCTGATATCAATTTCAAGAACAACACAATCCCGAAACACCTAGTTGACAAATATATTGATATCTTTAATTAGTAAACAATAAAAGCTGAAAAAGTTACACCACAGGCATAAATTAAGAAATTTGCCAGGGCCCAATTTAGAAAACTGGACCATGCCACCTTAAGTGTTTGGCTAAAAATAGGTTATGTCACAAGTGGTGTATATATCCCATAGTTAGACATTATCTAGTACAATGGCATAAAAGAAAACATTTTGTGTGCAAAATTAAAAATGTTAGTAGGCTTTTAGGAAAGTGACTACTTTGCGGCAAAAGCACTGCATTATTTACATTATGAGTTATGATTGACTGCACTTCTTGAAAGATTTAAAATTGTTTGCAACGTATTTGGTCATTTTTTTACCACCATAGCATCAGGACAGAAACAAAATTCATTTACAATCTTTCATGAATGTCAAGAAGAGTTTTGGGAGTTATAAATTTTAGGAATAAATGACAGAAATGCAATGCTAGTTGTCAGTGACAAAAGTGAAACGTTTCTATAAAATCTTCTAGCAAAGGTAAGGAAATCACACATTAAAGTAAAGAATGTGCTTTTGAAGTACTTTTTGACTGATATAAAACAAGCAGTTCCTAGCCTTTCATTATTATTCTGGACATGCTAATTGCAGCATCAGTGCTTTATGAGTGTGTGGTGGGGAGGGAGTAATCACAACAAGAGTCTAGCTAATCTTAAAAGATCAAATTTTAATCAATGAACATTAGAACATGCAGGCATATTGATATACTGATGTGTGGACCCTGCTAAACTTACAAAGTGACATATAAAATAGATTCATTGACACATAGCCACTGAAATCGACCATGCATATAAAATTACTCAATTCAATTTAACAGAAATTTCTTCTCAGACGCCAGTTCACTTACAACTGACTTTAATGATTTCTGGAGTTACAAAATCATATATAATAATAAAAAAGGTATATAACAAATATTTACAGTAGAAAACTCAGTTCAAGGTAAAATGTATTTCACCTGCTTGGTTTGTAATAAGCACATACCATAAAAATCTCATGCAGAAGCTAAATCTGTCCATGAAAGTCACTCTCTTGTGCACTTAGATCAGAATGAGTATCTGGATGAAATTCAAGCTATTGTTTCTTTCAGCATGACTAAACGATTGATCCTAATCTTTTACCATGCCATCTGAAACCTACGAAAAGAAAAGAAACGAGTGATATACTTTTAACATTCAGTTAAACTATGGAATTTCAGGAGAGAAATTGTATGTGTCTTGTCCTTCGCAAGAAACTGCCACTTAATGTTAAGTTTTTCCCCCTTTGTTAACTGAACCTATAAATTCCAAGATATAGACATACCACTGAAACATTTCCTATTATCACCCAAGTGTTAGATCTCTTATGTCAACTTCACATGTCAACTTCACAGTGCGATCATGACGATAGAAACTATGTCGGAGTGCTAAAACGTTAAACTTTCATTCTTCTCATGAAAATATATTAAGCAATATGCATTATGCATCACTATTTCTAATACCGTTCAACTGGTGACATTCAACATTCATATTCATGATTTACAACAATATGTTTATGCATGATTCCTCCGAAATCTAGCTGCTACTGTGGAATTCAATTACTTTAAAGAATGGATGTTGACATGCTAAGCAATTGTTTCATGTGTGCCTGTATTGAAATGTGAATAACTTTTATACAAATAGGGGTGAAAACCTTAACTACAGAAAAAGCAAGACAATACATTGTGATCACTATTTTGATCTTTTATTTAGTAAGTTAAGCCCAAAAGATGATACTTTGTCATGATGTATACAGTTCTCACATTGAAATACAAAGCACAGGTACCTCCTTCTCCAAAGAGCATTACATACAATACGACGTGATATATGGAACAATGAAGGAAATGTAATGAACCTAATGCATACAATTATTTGAAGATACACAAAGAAACATAAAAGTTTGATAGATTTGGCTGACTGCACCATAAAGAATTACCATTTTTTTCACAAGGTGTAAGGGGCCATTTTTATGTACAAACTTAATGCCGCAGTGACCTAGTACGAAAAATAATAAAAAAATCAAATACATAAGTGAGGTCAAGAGGTCCATATTTTTAGATACCAATATTAAAAGAAAGCACAATAATATTATCTACTTGACCAGAGAAGTCAGTGGCAGTTCATAGCAGAAAAAGTTTATGCATCCCAACCCCATATTTATACCTGCAATTTTCATGTCCGAAGGTCATTGAAAAGGCATAGTGATTACTGAATTTTGTATGTTCCTTCCATACAGAAACATGCAATACAACATTATCTAATACAATTTTTTTTCTATATCAAATGGATGTTGCGACCCAATAATATTCGAGGCAATGTTATTAAAATGAAGCCGAAACAAAACAAAATAAACCCAACAAGCAAAACTAATACGTGTATTTTTTATTAAAACCTCATGCGTGATAAAGGAGCAAGAGTAAATCAAACAATGTGTACACATGCAATTTAGAGCATGTACAATATATAGGGTTAGGTGCGATTCAAATTGCATCCATTTATTAAAGGTTTGTAAATAACTGCATTATTTTCAGATACACTAAGTTACTTTTGTTTTAAAGTTAAACCAATGTACATATGAAAATAATATCTTATTTTTTTGCTTGGTACACATGTTTAAACTCTGCAGCATATGTAAGTTATATCCGTGTTTTATGTGAAAAAGATTTCAGGAAATTAATTAGAAATTATAATATTTTGCAATATTTCTATATTATTTTTACTGAATTTTGTAGTACACATTTACACACTATATATATATATATATATATATATATATATATATATATATATATATATATATATATATATATATATATATATATATATATTTCACTTTTTCAACTGTTGAAGGACGTTTAAAGAAAATATATACGCGGAGCAACCCTTACTGTTCCACATGTGAATTCAAAATTGCAAGCACATTATCCCAGCCAAGATTTCTGATCAGAGTATCAATCTTTCTCTCGATATCTATTAGTCTATGCAACTTAAAAATGGAAAGAAGGCTGAAAACACCATCCTCAACAAACACAAACTCAGATTCTATATTCTGTTTTTTTGGGAAAATTGGTTCTAAGACTTTTTGTCTTTTACATCCAAATTTTTCCTAGTAAAAATGTTATTATTGTCTTTCACGTTCCCCCTCCATAAAGCAAGCAAATTTTTGACACTTATTCGTGAGAATTAAGGTTTATCAAATATTGATCAACCATGGCACGAACGAAACAATCTGCCCGTAAGTGCACAGGAGAAACAATGGATTTGTAGTAAGTTTCTAGAAGCCTAACTGGAGCATATGGAAGATACTAGTAAAAGATAATAAAGAAAAAACAAAACTACAAAACTTATAAGGCTACATCTCAACTCAAATAAACGTTCTGCACATGCAAGATGGTATACTGCAAAGAGCTCACAGATTTGATAAAATGAATTTAAGCAGCAGAAGGTTGGTTCCTAGAATACGCTTATAAAGAGGGCACCCAAGAAATAGTCCTATCAGTGATTCATTTGGAAAGAAGATCTGCAGCGATAGCAATGACAGCTTTTTAAAGGATAAATAAAGACTTCATCAGATTAACTAACGGGACAAACAGAAAGGGAACAACATAATATATTTTAAGACTATTGGGAAACCAGCAGATAATCTCTTACGGAGAAATGGATATTGGAGGGGAGACATCAGTGATAAGAGAACCAGAACCAACAGAAAGAAAAACAAAAATTAAAAATAAAACAAAAATACGGGAGAACTACACTTATCGGACCTGCCGTTGGAAATACCCCTGCAGGCAACACTATAAAGTACTGAAAATAAATTTCAACTAAGAGCCACATGCGCTAGAATGGACACACATCCAATCAAAAACGGGATAAAGATTCTGGAAATCGGGGAAACAGAACTGAAGAATATGAATCCAGTCTTTTTCATGCACAGGTTTCCGGTAAAATCATGGTACAAGGGATGTATATACCATCGGAAATAAAGTATTTGCGGAAAGATAGGACTCAGGAAAAAAATGCCCAACGACTTTTTAGAGAAAGAAAAAGGAACTTTTATTACAATCTTCCTGTTCCAAAAGGAAAAAAAGGAAGAACAGCTGCAACTAAAATAACTCACGAACTGAACAAAGGAAAACGTACAACATATCAACATTAATAGCAACGCGAAAAGAACAGGCTTCAAAAGCTAAAGAAAAGTCATTAGAACAAAATGGGAAACAACAACAACACAATATTCAGGGGAAAGAAGAATAACAAGAAGTTATATTAAAGAATGTCAAGACCTACACCAACAATAACAACAACAAGAACAACAGAGACAGAAGAAAATGGAGACGAAACCTGAAGACGACAGAAAAACAAGATAAACTTAGGGAGAAAAAAAGGTAAGGGGCACCCCGAATTGGTCTGAAAAGATCAAACAGGGAATATCCCTTTCCTCCGGTAAATTGCTAAGTGGTGAGGCGTGCATGGAATATTATTGTTTTGGGCCAGATGTCTCAGAAGCTGCAGAACCCATTATTTGCTACTTTGCCATCATTATATCTCTAGCACAATTTCGTAGAAATTACTTGCTGTACATAGTCTATAGTTATCAGGAATGCTTTGATCCTGAGAGATGCAAGCTCTGGCCTTCAAGGAACACAACCTCTTTGAGAAGTATTATCTGAACATTTTTAATAATTATCAACATCAATGTGGTCAGTTAATGTCGTTTATCTTGAGAAAGGGAAGGAAAATAACGAAATCATTTTTGGTGCATTATTTTCCTCACCTTTTCTTAATTTGTACAGAGATATTGATGTCCAATGGCTGGTACTTCCTCAGTGAAATAAAGCAAGCAGGAAGCAGTGCAGTAGTCCAATTAAATTTAACATAGACGCATAGGAAACAAACAGCTTTCTCGTAGTACAAAATAATTTATGCCAGGGAGAGATCTTATCTGGTTTGGAATATTCATAATCACAAGGCTAAACATAGTAGTCATAAGACTTTAGTCACAAGAAGGCTCTTGATGAATGGTCGAAAGAGCGTACCATTCCGGATCAATGTCATCTCTCCTGGTTTCGAGTATAGGGCTCGACTAATGTGGGTACGTAAGAAATCTTGGCAGTAGCTTCTCGTGGTTCCGAGTTTCTTCACGGGTTTTTCATCCCCACTTATACAGGCCGCATGTGCTGAACCTAGGGTCATGTGTTACGTGTATTTATTTCCTGTGTATTGATTTGCTAGATTTTGTGATCACTTGTTTGGTTATGACGAGTAGGTGAAAATAAGATATTTTTAAAACCGTATAATTAGCCAAGTCAACTTCATAATTTACAGTATTCACACACCTTTCTTGTAGCATGTATTTATTTTCTGTAGAATGGATCTTCCGAATTTAATATCATATTGAATTTTGAAGATAATTTGAGATAGGAAACATTCTTCGTATAGAGTTTTTCGTTCATGGTTTGTCATACGTAGATTGAAATATCTATCTGCTGTTTTCAAAAGCATACGGATACATTATAAGAGTATGAAGCAAAACATTCCATGTAAGTTTGAAGTCTCGCAAATGTGTGGCCTTGAGATGCTTAGTGTGGTATTAGGTCGTCTAAGAACCCCTCTGTTAACAACGACTGCTACCTCGATTCAATGGAAATAGTCGAAACATCGACCTAGAACCAGCGCCATGTAGGTGCTCGACATTGGAGTTTGCTCAGTCATAATGGGAACATGCTGTTATACCCTTGACGTATTGCCATAAGTGTGTGTGTGCGTGTGTATGTGTGTTGGTGTGTGTGTTATTTAGATTTTTGACGTTGCTTTAAAAAAATTTCAGTCATATCGCTACGATGTCTAGTGTGACTTTATAGTGATGTCTAGCACTGGGACATAATACTTCAGACATGTGGCATACTATTCCAATAAGTGGCCATGACAATAAATCGTATTTAGGCTTCAGCAGAGAGCACAGTGAAGGTTAAAGCCTACTTTGTTCAATTTTTTTCTTATTTAAAAATGATAAATGAACACTTTATTAATGACACTTGACAGATATTCATTAATATATTGAATCGATGACGATAAGGATAGTGAAAATGATTTTTTTTCTTCGTTGTAATAAATATTACAGATAATTGTGACATTTGGATGAATATCTTATTATAGAGAGGCAAATACATTCAAATATGTAATTAAATGAGTCATAAACTTAGGCAAAAATATTTATTGAAAAAGAGATAATTGAAACTTGTTTATTTGTTTTGGAACAAACTCAAGGATACCAATAAAAGAATGTGATTATAGCAATTTCGAGTCAGCCTAAACATTCCACTAAAATAATTGTCGGGTCTGTGGTGTTGGTTCTTCAAAGATAATAGTGATGAAAATATATATACTTTTTTGAAGAACTCAGGGGGAAAACTTTAATGTATGTTGTCTGTAATTGCAATATAGCTCAAAAATATTTGATTCCAGTTTTATATTTGAAAAAAATACCCAAATTTAAACTTAATCTCTCCTTATAAATTTGCAAGCTATATTAAATTATATTAATACGTCAATAGGTAAAACAAAGTATTTAGGAATATCACTCTGACTTGAATTTTAAAAATCAATTTTGCAGATAAAGTAAACTTGGTGGCACAGAATGAAGATGTTCTAAAATATGGAACACAATGATTTAATTATTTCAGTTAACATAAAATTTGAGCATGCTATATTAGTCTGTCGTGTCTATAAATATAATGATGCATTATTTTGTAAACCACAAGGAAATAGTTATTGTTGTTGCTTTGTTTTTATAATAAAATATTGGCCATTAGACATTAAGAAAGTTAAAACGAAGCAAACAACAAGCTAAGAAACAATCCATAAAATCATTGCTAAGTTGATTGTGATTCAGATTTTTCTACTTTTACATAAAAAAGTTTCATTTAGTTATGTGCATGTACGGATTTTATTGATGTTCGTGAGCTGTAAAAACAAGTAATGTTTGTATAAAATGGCTGTAAAACATTGAAAAATCAGTGAAGTAAATCAGTTGCATTGTTTTGTCTTATAATCTGGTTTGACATGTAAACGATAATAATGTGTTGTCAGATAATTCTAATATGAAAGCTGATCTACTGATTTATACATAAAAATAAACTATGCACAGTGATTTAAGTATTCAGCGACTTCATTTAAATTCATTATGTGTTTTGTTTTGTTTATATTTCTATAACTTTACTTTTTTCTGAGGTTATGTACATAATATATCATATAAAGATAGAAATACATTAATATTAGAAGAGTTTTCTTTACGTATAAATTATTTTGTGTCATTTTAATGTATGCAGTGTATGCTATGACTCTAGATACATTTATTATCAAATTCAAAATGGCCAATGGCGAAAGAAGTGGTCAGAGTGGAAAATATGTACTCCAATGATATTATTATATTTATATGTTATTTATGCACGCATAAACTTACATAGTGTCATATACCTCCATAGAAGCATCCTTTAATTTTATAATGATGAAAATTCCTTTAAAAGTACATTTTGAAGTATATAAAATATGCTAGTTTAGTCCCCACAATTTCTTTCATTTTTTTATTAATTGAATATACATTTCAACCATAGAATCATTCCTAACTCTGTTCCAACAAAACTATTTGAAAATAGTGTGTAAGAAGTTTTATTCTATATTTTTGTTTATTGAATTAGATCATATGATAAGATCACGTGATCCTGAATATGGTAGAGTTATTTTCTCGTTTTGCGAAGATTTTCGTGTCACATTCTATACTTTGTGGACGGTAATTGATGAGATCAAACCTTTGTCTACAGATGTGGTTGTATACAAACATATTATTTTAGAGGTGAAATATTACAAGAAAGTTCAGAAGAAAAATCTCATTTAAATTTTAAAGTGCAAAAACGACAGAGCTTGCCAAATATTTGACCTGCTGAGGGTCATATAAAAAACCTAAACTGTTCCTTATTTGCAGAAGATATTTGATTTGTATGCATTACTGTAGGCTAGTAAAGCTTGTTTCTCATGAATGTCTAATTAGGCTATGTTTTGCTACTCCTTCAAGTCATAGTGACTACTTACGCTAATATTTTATCCATAATGCAGTATTTTTCATTAAGACCGATGCTGATGGTTTAATTAATGTTGATTGATAATGACACAAAAGAATAGTTCATCGATATTGAAAACATTAATATGTTAGATACAATTTAAGAAAAAAAGAAACTCTTTGCTGAGATAAAACATTGTCAATTTATTTATTTCGTCAGTAAAGGATAATACAACTGTCACGGAAATGTGTGCACAAAAATACTTTTACAGTAAACATGAACATAAATGTTGATGCATTTGGTTGTCATGCGAAGTGTTATATAGAGTACATGCTTGAGCCTTGGCGATTTCGAAATTTATGAAATGAAGCACACACATATCACAGTCAGTGTTAGAAAGCGATCTGACGTTTATCAGAATTCTCAGGCATAGATTTGACCACGTTCATTAGCCTTATAGTGCTATTTTCTCTAAATGCATATGAACTTTATGGAGGCATTCTTCAGCTTTAGGTTTATGTAAAAATATAAAACGTTATTCCATTTTGTTAATAAGTTGAATACGTTGGAATTTTTTTCTAAGATTTCTTGAAAAGCTAGACCTGTACCATATAACACCATCAGATAACAAATGTGATATTTTAGGTTAGATATTTAAGAGCTGATCTGACAAGTTGAGTTCGCTTTACGTGTTGATTGCTTTAAACGACGTGAAACGTCCAGGTATTTATAATTCACCACCAGTAACCAGGCTAAAGACAAGTTCATGTACGAACGCAATATTAATATCTTACAGTCTTATCAAATTCGAATTTATTACGTAACGAGTTCATTTCTTGTATTCCCACTTAAATGTATCTCATCAATTACATGTTCAGTGATTTGAATTCTAGCTGCTTGGAATCCTTGAACGTCTTGGGTAATTTTATCATTATTTTAATCGATAAAAATTGGTAGATGATGTTTAATACAGTATGTTCCGTTTTTTTTTGTAACATTACCCTTATAAATGTTGTAATAGCTTCCGTCGTTCTTGCTTTCTACGCATTTGGATCTTTCAATAATTAAACTTGTGTCCATTTTAGCAAGATCCAATGCTCGACATATAACCTTGACCTTGAATAACTACCGTTAAAACATTGTTGAAGCCAAATCCAATAATTTCTCAAGATTAGACAGTCATTTCTGCCACGTATATTCTTTGGTAAAAGGGTGTGTGATGGAATGTAGGAATGACTGTGCAGTTACATTGTTTTAACTTCTAATGGGCGAATTTTAATCAGTGGGTTCACATTTTGGTCGGAAATCAAAAAGGTGGTTGGGTTCGGCCTGTTATCATTATGGTGTAATATATTGGTATTAATAAAGCTTCACATAAAATTAAATGGTATCTGGGTACCAAAAGTAGTCCGCAAAAGTTGCTGATGTATACAAACATTCTTCACCAGTTTCACGTGACAGTTTACATGTAATTAAATAGAGCACTTGGCTAAAAAGGTACAGAGTAGTAGGAACAAATTTTTAAACTAACCAAGTACATTGATAGTTTAGTCTTTAATTTATTAGATTTATTGTGAATGAAGTAAAACGGCTGTTTCGTCTATCTGAAAGTAGAAATGATGAAACGAATATGTAGGTGAGTTTACTGAGTCAAAATGACAATTAAAAATTGTTTATACAATGAAGAAACGTGTGATATTCGCAATTTCCACAACGAACATGAGAGATGCGGTATGCAGTATTGAAAATATCATTCTGATCATTTGAGCAGTTATGTATGAGAAATGATCGCAACATTTTATTAGTGGAATGGTTCAGACTACGACCAGTGCTGTCTGGGGTATATCAAAATAGAATAGAAAACCATACTGAGGGCAAAGTCTTGCATATCTATAAGAGACGGACCATTTTATAACTGAAAGTACAGAATACGTGGGAAAATGCAACTGAAGGTGTTGGTTGAGAAATATGCCAAAGATGACGAATTATTGTTATTTCCGTTGCATGAATGGATTCGCACACACTAGCTCCTTTGCAATTTTCAATACCACGAAATGTTATCAACATGTTACAGTAGTCACGGATTGCTTATGGCACATGGACGTATCTTTGAATCAGATAGATGATGGGATTGACTGGATTTTCAAGCATCACATGGTCATACAGAACAATATTATTCTTATCTCCATTCAAATCATCAATGATATACCTGACTTCCATTTGTTTCTCTATGCTGCAGAAAATCTGACTGTTTTTACCAGGCTTCAGCTTGTGCTGTGGTTTTTCACTGATACCACTTCAGTAAAAGTCATGACTAGAGAACAGTTCTTGAGTGTAAAATGCATAATGCAACGTCTGCATGAATATTGTTTACAATGGTACTTGCTGTGCCTGTTAAAGCAGATAAGTAACATTATTTATCCATACGTAATGTGATTTTGTTTCCGTTTAACTCAGCAACAATAAATCTATCTGATATCTGTCATTCTCTTCATGGAGTTGCTAGTTATTGCCAGCAGAGAAAAGACGTTTGTATTAAGTGAATACATTAACTTAATACATTAACGGCGCTGACTGACTTAAGTGTTTTAATTTTTTTCAATGTGCTTTTCCCAACCTGTACAGAAAATCCAATATCATCAAAGTTGAGTTTACCAAGGTCCGGCTGATATGTTTTAGTTATGTCTTGTGATAACATGCTTAATATAGCGCTGACATTATTGCCAATTCCGGAAATCATCATCAGCTGTCAAAGCCTAGTCTGTAACCGGTTGTGATAAGCGCCCTAACAATTTTTAACTACTCACTACGTTTTCGAAATTTGAATTTGGGTTCGTGTGATTGGTACAGGTTTGAACAAACACACTTAGTCGCTTTATCTGCACTTTTTGGGTGTTAGAATATTATGTGTACGTGCAAAGTGCCTTAGTTGTTTTATCGTTGGTTTGCTGATGTTGCTGCTGAATTGGCAACCAATGGTGATTAAGGTGGTAATACTGTATTCTGTACATGTACGGGTCTCAAAAATTCAAGTTAATATGTTTCTCTCATATGGAATGATATGCATATTCCATACTGCCGTGATATATGTTTAGGTTGTGGCACAGTAGGCATACTTATGCTAGGAAAATAAATTGTCTTTCTCATAGAAAATTGTGTTGAAGACTTGTTTGAGTTTTCATATTTTCTCTAGACCAGAAACTGCAATGGTTTCAGTGCTTGATACTATTTCATTTATTTTTTTTCATTGTTTTTGTATTTTAGTGTGGTATCTAGAGGTGTTTGTAGTTTTGATTTATTTTCTGTGTGTTCTATAATAATCCTAACTACAACAACAGGCTTGAAAAAGTTGACGGGAGGGTCGTGCCACTAGACCATAACGTAATATTTTAGTATTTGTTTTACAGTACACATAATGGCATTTATTTTCCGAAGAAGACACCTTTGCAATTGTTAAGTCCCGTTGTCACAACACTTCCTATACATACGCGGAAAATTGTATTTAATAGGCAAAACCTTCCTTATGGCGTTGACTGATCCATTGCTGCTTTACTATATCCTCCACTGAAATGATTTTAAAGCAGAGAGGATTTTAAACATAAAATTCATCAACATTTTAAGCGTCTTGCAGATATATTGTAATACTAAGTCTAAAAACAGGATTTCTCAAATAAAATATCTTATTATTTTCACTTCATCAAAATAGCCATGAAGTAGGATACAATAAATTCCAACTCGAGTTCAGCCAAACTAAGCTGAAATGACATTCCAGTGAGTATTAAGCTAACTAGGGATGCACAAATGTCAATGCGCTGGTACCCAGTAGCATCCAATTTCTGAAAACGCGGTACCTGATAATTGCTGTGCTTCATTACCTTTATCATTAGCTACTGCAGATTATTGTTAATACTTATGTTATCGCAACTATACACACATTTCTCTTTTCCACTAGCATATATGCGAGTTCGAATGCCTTTCTAATGCATATGACCCAAATCATTTGTTCAATTAGCATGTTCCTGGACATCTTTGTCACTGACCTTATCGCTTCAAACACAGTGGGTGAGATATTCTTCTTTTGTGGTTGTACTGCTACATGCATGTTATTCTTCAGATTACTTTTAGTTTTATTTGCCTTAAAAATCTGCTCCAATTTATTTTGTTCTATTTCAAGAATCATTCCCAGATTCACCAACTTAGCAATAGGTTCCCAGTTTGCTTCGACAATGCAAATATCATTTCTGCGTTTTTTAATAAGCTTAAATCCAATATTAAAAGTTTTGTTGATATAGTATTACACGCCTGTCTGTAGGCAGTATTGATCGAAAATACAGTACATTTTTATTACACTGAGTCTAGAGTCCTCAATACATGATCAAATTGCACTAATTGCGATCACAGACAGAAAAAACCAAATAATCGTCGCACAGAGAACTGCTTATTGATTCAAAATACAGTGTCCTTATATCACTTGCTATCAGTGGCTCTCCTAAATAAATTTATCAGGCTTCATGATTTTCTTTTTACAAAGGCAGGTGATTTTGCCATCACTGAAACTCTTCGGGTACTGATATTCAGACAAGACTATACTACCCATACCTCCCCCATTTGACAATTGTTGGCCTGTTCATGTCACTTGTGTACGGTGCAAGCATTTCCGCGGACAAAATTAAAAGGGAGCAACAAGCTGTCAATGTTGGGCTAAGTATTTCACGGGGAGTAGAGGCGAGGATGAAAGGGGCAAATGTATGCATTCATATTACTTGGGACTTAAAGTAAATAATTATACAAAAAGAATATCATAAAAAAGAAAACTTACAACTGATTCTTTATTCATGAATTAAACACTTTAGTTTACAAATTCAATTACAACAAAACTGCTTATACAGAAATACTAACATACAATGACACAAAATAATTTCTGAAGGAGCATTGCATTTTCTATGTAAGTTCAACAAATGAGTGGCATTCTTACCTTGTATTCGGTTGATTCACTATTACTAAAGAAAATGTTTGCATTCAAATTTGTCCTATCTGGACATAATGTTTTTTTAAAAAAACGACAACAAAGAAAGACAGGATGTACAGCAATTATGAAGGAACAAATGAAATACAATAGACGAAAAGCAGACCAGCAGAATAAACGAAATTGAGAAAGTTAGCGAAGGAAGAAAGACAACAATTATTCTATCAATCAACCAATAAAGTAAATAACAATGTCAATTATCACAATAGGTGAATGAGGGTGAGATCTTTCGCTAATTAATTCTTTCTCTAAGATGAATTACTTTTGAATGCATATAAAAGTGTACATGTAAGTAATATGCGAAAATCAAGATTAACAATAAATATGATGTAATTTTCCTTGTAACTGAATAAGTGATATTTAAAACACCACTGTGCCTATCTAAGAGAAACTTAATTAGACATTCTTGGTTTTTCATCAATGGATTCTAATGACACGTATGTGGCCACGCAGCCGACAGAAATCCTTTCCCAAACAAATCGATATGTATACACCCCATCTTTACAGCCTGTGCGCCTCAGGACCTTAAGAAACACTGGAACACTCCTGCACTTGATTCTTTTGCCATTTATTACGTTATTGGACATATCCAGATCGCTACATGCGCACATAGCTTCTACTAAAACTTCTGGTTTTCTGTTGCTGTCGACGTTCTTAACGAAATACCATGGACATAATGAAGTAGAGTGCAAATAGTTGTCAAGGAATTCAAAGTGAGGGCGGCATGATTTTTGTCCCCAGAGAGTTTCGTTTCTCACTATGTCGACATATTGCCCTGGAATCGAAAGAAAATCGTGTCTCGTTGAATGACCGAGTCTTGGTAACAGAAACGCTGCCTGCATTTTGGATGATTCAAGGAAATCAAAAGTGTTCTCAAAGAGGGACCAATCCATTGGATCTGTACATTGTTCAGCAAAGTTACATAACACTGTAACTAATATCGTCAATAGCTATAAATAAACAAAGGAACAAATGCAATTTAGATTCAAATGCTTAACAAAAGAGAATGTTTTCAACGTGAATTACAATTCACTTGCTAAAAAAGATTGATACTTGATAACTTTTGTTATAACATGATATATTAAATAAAATGGAAAACATCGAATAGCAGAATGGTTTACTTTTATATTAGGTTGTCGAATATTCGTGAAGATGGATCTGCAACGATTAGGAATATAGTTGTCCTAAGATATTTCCAAATAAAGCATAAATGATATACATTTTGAACTAGACGTAAATAGACAGAGTGCAATTTCTATCTGAAAACGACACGAAACCTCACCTTACGATTTTGTTATGAACGTTTTTGTCCTGGTAGAAACAGAATCACGCTGACTTTGAATCTAATAAGAACAACATGTTGCTGATTACATCTTCTAATATTTAAAAAATGTTTTTGCAAATATTCTTCCCTCTGACCATGTGTTCGAGGGTTTCCTGGTTTTGGTTGTCGCTTATATCTTAGTACCATAATGGAAGACCATTCGTGAAGAAATGCTTATTAATTGCCTACAAGAATCAATCATTATATTTTGATGTGTGACATGCTAATAGAAAGCTACTGACATTTCTTACCATCACAATTGTTCTTGAGATCATTTCAATTTGTTTAATGTGTATGGTTTGTTGATAAATTAATGGCAATTAGGAAAACAAAATCTGTTTCTTTTATTCTGCTGTATTATACAAATTGATGATCATTTATCTTCGAAGTTCTTTATATACACAAAATGACGTGGAATTAAACGGAAACGCATGATCATAATAGGGAATGTTATATTGCACTGGGATTTGTATTCAAAAGCCAAAAGATATCATAACTTCCGTTAACCAATAAGCAAATAACAAATATATGTATTCCTCTGCTGAATACAATAGATGTATTATATTGAAACTGTCTGGTATTATTTCTCTCAGTGATGACAATAATGTCTATATCTTCCAGGTTTGTAAATGTATCGTGGTGCACGCTAATTCTTAATTCTTATCGTCGACCTAAGACAATGACCCGTAGTTGGTGCCTTACGAAAAGGGATGTCTCATTTTTGTGTTTTGGGATGCCGCCTCGTGTAATGACGTTTTGTTAAATCTATTTCATATTGAAATATATTTATCCATTTTATACTCCGTTTAAATGTAATGCTTCAAGATTTAACGTATATACAGCTAATCGCATCACTATCAAAAGCAGAATCATATTAATCATAGAAAGGACGTTGAAGGCAGATTGAAACCAAGCTTGCGAGTATTGTGCTTATTATAAGAAAAGAATCGTCAATATATATATATATATATATATATATATATATATATATATATATATATATATATATATATATATATATATATATATATATATATATATATAAAGAATACAAATCATATGGCGAATAACAACCCTTTCAAGCGTACTGGATCCACCAAGGGATCACGTTTGTCAGGGATTAATTAAAATAGATGCAATAAACTGACGACAAACAGTACGAAACTAGTAACTAACTAGCCTAAGCGCTTTCGACTCTTAATGAGTCTTTTTCAAAGGCAAATACAAAACATAGTTACGACAAACAAATAAACACAAAAACGTTGCGTTTGTAAACCTCTACATACACAAAAATGTAGAGGTTTACAAACGCAACGTTTTTGTGTTTATTTGTTTGTCGTAACTATGTTTTGTATTTGCCTTTGAAAAAGACTCATTAAGAGTCGAAAGCGCTTAGGCTAGTTAGTTACTAGTTTCGTACTGTTCGTCGTCAGTTTATTGCATATATATATATATATATATATATATATATATATATATATATATATATATATATATATATATATATATATATATATATAACATGACCTACCGACGGAATAAAACTTAAAATTAAAACTTAAAATTTATAAATCATGTGAAATTAAATAATCATTATTTTAAGGTATGAATACTGAAATGCAAAACGAAAAACGTGAAACGTTCCTTTAATTGTTAGTACTAAACGTTTTTCATAACCTGCTTGGTAGGAGTAACGATGAAAAAGCTTGGCTTAAATATTTAGTACTTTGCTCCTTTTGGTATACGACATTGATAGAAAACGAACGAGATTTTCGAGCAGGTATGTAAGTACCATACTCTATAATTATACAGTTATTTCAATCGCTAGGCTTTAACTTAATTTCATCGTATTAGGGCATGACCAAATATGACCAAATATGACGAGAATTTACATAAGATGCATTGAGGAATGGTCGATTGTGGCACATTTTACATTGAGTTTCTCAAAGAATGTACCAATATAAAGATTAAACTTAATATTAACATCGAATACAATCAGGTCATATCTAAATATCAAGCACGTTTGTAAATTTACTTCAAAAAGTGGATTGTGATGTTTCAACGACACCTGTATATATTAATAGAGCCAAAAAGCGGAGATGCGTTCAAATTATAGATACAAACTATCTCGCATCCTAATGCACCACATTTAATGAAGGTGGGACATTGATGTCCGTTTATTCATTATTTCTGCCGTTAAACATGCAGTCTAAACCCACGTAAAAAAGAAGGGTATGTACAACTGATATTAATAATAACAACACAGACTGCATTAAATATACTTAAACGTCTTTGATTAAACTGTAGAGGTTCCATTGCTCCTGAATTTCCATTCGCGGATGTTATATTGAGATAAGTATTGACCAAAATAATATTTATAGAAATGTTTTTTTTTTCGAACGTTGAGTCCATTATTCTTAATTTGCGGATTTTTTTTAAATTGCTATAAATGCAATATGTACCATAGTATCATGCCAATGTTATCGTAGAATGCCATATTTCATAAAACATATTTTGATAATTGATCTTCATCGCTGTTTAATTGTATCATTAACAGCAATATAGCCAGAAGTCATTTATAAACACCTGATATGCATGTCGAAACGTTACGACGCTTATTGCTTCTGGTACTTAGAAAAATTCAAATACAGTGGACATTTTTAAATGCATTTGTATTGTATTCAGTTTACATAGGACAGCCACTACTGGATATGTAGCCTGGCCTTAAGGTAGAAGAACATCAAAATTTAAGCGTCATCATTTCTTACACTTTTTTTACCGGATTAAAACTTAAGTGTTAATGTGAAAATGAATCGAACCAGATCTCTCAATGATGGCAATTGTGTACCATGTGAATGTTTGTTTTAAACGGTTATAATTGAAATATTTGTGCCATTTAGATGCCATAAATATGCAACATCATACATTTTGATTCCGTTAGTGGAAGTCTGGACGAATAATGTAATGGGCACGCTGATAAACCAGCTCAGGCCAGCGGGAAGTGCCTTTGCTAAGGAACCTAGTTCAAATGATGTGTAGTAATCGGGTTAAGCCAACTAATCAAACTGAGTAAAGCTATTAATTTATTAACTAATACTTTTATTTTGTATATTTCATATTCCGCTCTGGGGTTCCAAGCATCATGGAACTGCCTCTGATTAAACTCTGGACTCTCTATGTGATTCGTTTATTTATTTATATTGCTTCATAAATAAGACGTGGTTGTATGGTATTCCATAATTTATTTATTTTGCATGAGAATTATCCAGAAATTATATCGATTTGAATAGTTACTAATTTATTCTTTATATAAATTCATATTTCTGTTCATATTACTTTTGATGGATCAATGACAAAGGGATGAATCATTTCATTTGGCTGTGTATGTGATGGATATACAACTGATCTCTCTAACTGTTTGGTACATATTAGTGAAAAAACGAGTATTCATAAAACAAGCTTTATTCTAACTCAAATGACTTTCTTGTGCAAATGTAAAATGAAAAACATTAACTGAAATGAATAAATGACAATCAATTCGTAACTTGTGGAAAATAATAATAATAATAATAATAATAATAATAATAATAATAATAATAATAATAATAATAATAATACTGAACTGAAAGATGTAATTAACATTCCTGAGAAGTCGGCTGTAATTTTGAAAGATGTTTTTCATTTGGTATTTAAAATGTATCTTCTTGTAAACTACAGATCTGACAATATCATATAGAGAATGTTTTCAATAATTTAAATGCTGCTTGTTTCTATAAAGCTAAAGATTTAATAATAAGTTAATTTATAATTAACATCTTCGTCGCACAAATCTTCACTAAATGATCATTAATGTCGCACCGATGAACTGTAGATATGCATGATTTCTTACCCTTTTGTTCCGATATCAAATTATAAACATTTCTCAAAATGGTGTGATTCATTTGATTTCTATAGAAACTTAATTTTGGAAGTTTTAGCAAAGTCTGCCAATTTAAGCACTGAATTAACAGTATCCTAGAGTATGCCTCGGACACGTAAATCGCATATAAAAGTTGGAGTTGGGTTTTTAAATATTTCAAAAATGCTCTTGTTATTGTGATCGATGTCTATGAGCATTTTGTATGCAAGTTTTTTTTGTGTTCCATAACCAGTTGCAATCTCACCTAAAGCATAGTTTTGAGTGTAACGGCGAGTACTGCATAGTTCCATGTGACAAGATCAATGCTGTTTATATGTAATTGTCATTTTAAAGGTAAATTAATATAAAAGCGTATACGACAAAAATATGAGAACTCGTTTTCACGATAATTAAACGTACCCAAATGCAAACACACACACGCACGCACGCACACACACATGCGCACTTCTAACCAATTATTGCTCTTAAACTGGCACAATTATCATGCAGTTACAGAAACCTCTGCCATGGAAATAGTTAAATATCCGGCGATTGTGTTTTGGCACCTATCTTATAGAAAAACACACCGATTTCTCCAGAACCTATCTTATAGAAAAACACACCGATTTCCCCGCACCTATCTTATAGAAAAACACACCGATTTCTCCATAACCTTTTATGTGCAACATTCATTTTTGCCCAATAAATGCTACCCAGACAACTTGTTGACTACAGTCGAGACGGATCTTGCTTCAGGTTAGTTAATCTTGGCCTAAATATTCGAATGTGAACTTAACTTAGGTGGATGCATCGGTAAATGGTACTTCTTCACTTAAAAAACAATCACTGATTGCTTTGCATCTGGTGCTGTAGATAATGATTGAGCTTTTCATGTGCATGTGCGATGATTCCATGCTGGTCTCTAGTTGCTTGGGCTACAAAATTATATAATTCATGCGAGCATTTGGTAACACCACCTTGAGCCAGGTATACATTGACAAGTGGAACAAAATTATTCTCAATATTAGCATGATGTGCCAATTGGTCCTGCAGCCCGTCGGTAAATTATGCAACTTCGTCATCGCGTTTTCATTCCTTTTAGTACATAATAGTGACAAAATAGAATCTTAAACACAAACACCAATGTCTGTTAAGCTTGCGTCAGGATAAATATAGATTACTTTAAAATGAATTTCATCTATGGCAACTAATGATGCTGATAATGCAGCTGGGTAAGTTATGATAAATATGTATGACACAGACTCACGCACCTTTAAAATGTGACTTTTAAGTTTATCAAAGTCATCATTTGTAAATCTAAACTAAGTAAGCAATTTTCTAAGATAGTGATGTCAATTTGATCCTCTCCTTCTTTGGGTAACATTTCCACAATTATGGTTCATGAAGTATTCGGTCTGGTAGTAGAGGCATCAACATTAACTGTATCAACATAGCTTTCGATGAACACACCGCTTTCTCTCTCATTCCACCGTCGTCAAGTGACAGCACTCAGATTCCTTATCACGAAGACGCCGTTCATTTTGACAATAATATATTCAATGTTAACCTTTGGCGCTTTTAGTTTGCCAGTGTGATCTTTTAGTTTGCCAGTGTGATTTTTCAAAACTCACAATGTCACTTGTATCAACACCAACAGCCTTGCTGGTAAAATTCAGACAAATCCGCTTTGGCGGCAAATCGGTTCAGATGTACATGAGTACTGTATCGTCCAGCCAAGAAACGTCCGTAATTGCTAACAAACATTTTTGCATAATATTAAACGTAAAATCAATAAGTATAATTGCGGGTTGTCGAACACTCCAGTGAACGCATCACTGCACAATGACCGCATATGGGATCATGAAACTAAGTCTGCACCGGTAAATGTGAATAAAAAAGTGTTCATCAACGAGTGCTGCAGGATACATAATTAGCAACTTCATTTGGAGGTGCAAGTCCATACGAGTCAAATATACGACACGGTGAGTGCCAGAGCCTGTTGATGAATCCAGATTGATGATGCCACTTTCACATTGGCGAGTTCAACTGGCATAAAAAGACCACGAAAATGTATGATTGAATTTGCCATTGAGACTAACTAAAACTGGTTAATAGACTCTTGAGAAACTTTGCTTCCAACAACGGCGCGATTTTCTGCGACCGGGTAATTTAATACCTATTCTTTATTATGCGTCTTCCAACAGTCTTTTTCAAAACCATTCTTTATGCAATTCCGACGGTCTCTAACGCTGTTGCCAAAAATATAAATAATTATAAAAATAAACAAAAAAGCGTTTTTAGAAAATGGTTCTACCAATTCCCTATCTACGTATTTCAGGTTTGTTATTAATGGCATTCTTATCATGTACTAATTCCAGTTGACGGGTATGTGAAGAACGGCAATTACAGGTTTGATACAGATTACATGGAGAACAGTTTCGTTAAAGAATTGAGGCGGTCATTGCAACTGCGATTTTGTATTTGGGTGTTGTTTATTTTGGCAAGTGCATCTCTAACGGCTTCTTCGTGTTCACTGGTGCATTTGACGAGCATATCAGAAGCTTCATAAATTTGAGAACGGTCTTATTTGACAAATGCATCATGGCTTCTGCAGCTGCTCTTGTGGATTTTTGATATACTTGGTACGTTTGACTATCTTTTGACTTGGACCCAGTACTGCTTTGATTCCCATAGTCTCTGCCACTTTTTCCACTGTAGTCCTTGTGGCTTGTTTAATACCATTATTTTCTTGGTTTAATCAGCGGTGCAAATGTTTGTTCAAACCCCACTTTAAGATCGTCTCGAGGAGGCTATCACGGCATTAACATATTTTTAATTGTTTGTGGTCGTCTATAATTTTTAAAATCATTTCTTGCTGTTCAGGAGAAGCTTGGCGATGTCGCTTCCATACTTATCTACATCATCGTTGACCTATATTGATAAATCATTGTTTATTTTTGATTCTTAAAATGATGCATTCAGTCCAGCTGGATAGTTATTTCCCTGACTGCAAATTACGGTCAAATCAATGACGAGAAAACTATACTTACTGGTAAACATGTCACGAAAGTCTTCCCACGTCTGGCCAGAGGCTCACCACGTCCGATGAATATTTCCAATTACACGCGGGTCAATAAAACAAAGTGTCATCAACACACTACAATAGTCACGGATTACTTATGGGACATGAACGTATCGCTGAGTCAAGCAGACGACGGGATTGACTTGATGTTTAAGCATCACAGCTTGTACGTTGCAGGACTGTTTTTATTTTCATCAAAACCATTAATGATATACGAGTCTTCAATCTTTCGTTGTGCTGCAGAAAATATTTACTGTTTTGACCGTGATCCAGCTTAACTGTGTGCTGTGGTTTTTCATTGAAGCAACTGCGATAAAGGTCGTGACTGGAGAACAACTCCTGAGTGTAAAATACATAAATGCAACATCTGCATGGATATTGTTTAAAATGGTAATTTCTGTGCCGATTAAATCAACCGAAACATTCTTTATCCAGATACAATGTGATTTCGTTTCTGATCCTTGTGTTTAACTCAGCAACAACAAATCATTTTGATTTCGGTTATTATCTATATCTAAAAACAGTATTTCTAAAATAAAATGACTAATTGTTTCTGACTTCATTGACATACCATTGAACGTCCGATAAAAATTCTCTCCCGAGTTCAGCCAAAGTAAGCTGAAATGACATGTTACTGAGATATTATGCCAACTCGGGATGTCTATGCGCTGGTACCCAATAACATCCAATTTCTGATAACTGTTGTGCTTCATTGCCTTTGTCAATAGATTCTACAAATAATTGTTAATACTTATGTTGTTGTAACTATGAAAAGGTATATATTACTTCATACACATATTTCTCTTCTCGACCAGCTATTCCACATTTATAGGACTTTGCCATATATGCGAGTTCGAATGCCATTCGTATGCGTATGACCCAAAATCATTTGTTCAGTAGCATGTTCCTGGACATCTTTGTCACTGACCATATCACTTCAGACACAGTGGGCGAAATATTCTTCTTTTATGGTTGTATTCCTTCATGCATGATATTCTGCAGATTACTTTAGTTTTATTTGCCTCAAACATCTGCTCCAATTTATTTCGTTCCATTTCAAAGATCATTCCCAGCTTCACCAACTTAGCAATTTGCTTCGACAATGCATATATCATTTTCTGTGCTTTTTTTATAAACTTAAAATACAATATTAAAAGTTATGTTGATATAGTAATGCACGCCTGTCTGTAAGAAGTATTGATCGAAGATACAGTACATTTTTTATTACACTGGGTCTAGAGTCCTCAATACATGATTAAATTGCACTAGTCGCGATCACAGACAGAACAAACCAAATAATCTTCGCACAGAGAACTGCTTATTGATTAAAAACACAGTGTCCTTATATCACATGCTATCAGTGGCTGTCCTAAATAGATTCATCTGGCCGCGGGATTTCCTTTTTACAACCACATTAGCGAAGTATCAAAGGCAGGGGTTTGCCATAACTGAAACTCATCGGGTACTGATATTCAGACGATACTGTACTACCCACGCTTCCCCCCATTTGACAATTGTTGGCTCATTCATGTCATTTGTGTGGGGTGCAAGCATTCCTGTGGACAAAATTAAAAGTGGACAAAAGACGACTGTCAAGGTTGTGCTAAGTATGTAACGGAGAGTAGAGGCGAGGATGGAAGGGGCAAACACATGCATTCATATTACTTGGGACTTAAAGTAAATAATTATACAAAAAGACTATCATGAGAAAGAAAACTTACAACTGATTCTTTATTCATGAATTAAACACTTCAGTTTACAAATTAAAATTACGCCAACACTACTTATACAGAAATACTAGCATACAATGACATAAAATAATTTCTGAAAGAGCATTGAATTTTCTATGTAAGTTCAACATATGAGTGGCTTTCTTACCCTGTATACGGTTGATTCACTATTACTAAAGAAAATGTTTGCATTCAAATTTGTCCTATCTGGACATAATGTTTAAGATAACAGTGACAACAAAGAAAGACAAGATGTACATAAATTATGAAGGAACAAATGAAATACAATAGAAGAAAAGCAGACCAGCAAACTTAACGAAATTGAGAAAGTTAGCGAAGGAAGAAAGACACATCAATTAATCTATCAATCAACCAATAAAATAAATAACAATGTCAATTATCACAATAGGTGAATGAGGGTGAGATCTTTCGCTAATTAATTCTTTCTCTAAGATGAATTACTTTTGAATGCATATAAAAAGTGTACATGTAAGTAATATGAGAAAATCAAGATTAACAATAAATATGATGTAATTTTCTTTTGTAACTGAATAAGTGATATTTAAAACACCACTGTGCCTATCTAAGAGAAACTTAATTAGACATTCTTGGTTTTTCATCAATGGATTCTAATGATACATATGTGGCCACGCAGCCGACAGAAATCCTTTCCCACACAAATCGATATGTATACACCCCATCTTTACAGCCTGTGCGCCTTAGAACCTTAAGAAACATTGGAACACTCCTGCACTTGATTCTTTTGCCATTTATTACGACATTGGACATATCCAAATCGCTACATGCGCACATAGCTTCTACTAAAACTTCTGGTTTTCTGTTGCTGTCGACGTTCTTAACGAAATACCATGGACATAATGAAGTAGAGTGCAAATAGTTGTCAAGGAATTCAAAGTGAGGGCGGCATGATTTTTGTCCCCAGAGAGTTTCGTTTCTCACTATGTCGACATATTGCCCTGGAATCGAAAGAAAATCGTGTCTCGTTGAATGACCGAGTCTTGGTAAAAGAAACGCTGCCTGCATTTTAGATGATTCAAGGAAATCAAAAGTGTTCTCAAAGTGGGACCAATCCATTGGATCTGTACATTGTTCAGCAAAGTTACACAACATTGTAACTAATATCGTCAATAGCTGTAAATAAATAAAGGAACAAATGCAATTTAGATTCAAGGGCTTAACAAAAGAGAATGTTTTCAATGTGAATTACAATTCACTTGCTAAAATAGATTGATATTTGTTATAACATGATACATTAAATAAAATGGAGCACATCGAATAGCAGAATGGTTTACTTTTTATATTAAGTTGTTGAATATATGTGAAGATGGATCTGCAACGATTAGAAATATAGTTGTCCTAAGATATTTCCAAATAAAGCATAAATGATATACATTTTGAACTAGACGTAAATAGACAGAGTGCAATTTCTATCTGAAAACGACACGAAACTTCACCTTACTTTTTTGTTATGAACGTTTCTGATATGGTAGAAACAGAATCACGCTGACTTTGAATCTAGTAAGAACAACATGTTGCTGATTACATCTTCTAATATTTAAAAAATGTTTTTGCAAATATTCTTCCCTCTGACCATGTGTTCGAGGGTTTCCTGGTTTTGGTTGTCTCTTGTATCTTAGTACAATAATGGAAGACCATTCGTAAAGAAATGCTTATTAACTACCCACAGGAATCAATCATTATATTTTGATGTGTGACGTGTTAATAGAAAGTTACTGACATTTCTTACCATCACAATTGTTCTTGAGATCATTTCAATTCGTTAAATGTGTATGGTTTGTTGATAAATTAATGCCAATTAGGAAAGCAAAAGCTGTTTGTTTTATTCTGCAGTTTTATACGAATTGATAATCTTTTTATCTTCGAAGTTCTTTTTATACACAAAATGACGTGGAATTAAACGGAAACGCATGCTCCTAATAGGGAATGTCAAATTGCACTGGGATTCATCGGAGTTTCCAATTATATTTAAAAGTCAAAAGATATCATAACTTCCGTTGACCAATAAGCAAGCAAAAAATGTATGTATTCCTCTGCTGAATACAATAGATATGTATTATATTAAAACTGTCTGGCATTATTTATCTCTGTGATGACAATAATGTCTATATCTTCCAGGTTTGTAAATGTATCGTGCTGCACGCTAATTCTTAATTCTTATCGTTGACCTAAGGCAATGACCCGTAGTTTGTGCCTTACGAAAAGGGACGGCTCGTTATTGTGTTTTGGGATGCCGCCTCGCTTAATGACGTTTTGTTCAACCTGTTTCAGATTGAAATATATTTATTTATTGTATACTCCGTTTTAATGTAATGCTTCAAGATTTAACACATTTACAACCAATCGCAAACTTTCAAAAGCAGAATCATATTAATCATATAAAGGACGTTGAAGGCAGATTGAAACCAAGCTTGCGAGTATTGTGCTTATTATAAGAAAAGAATCGTCAATATATATATATATATATATATATATATATATATATATATATATATATATATATATATATATATATAACATGACCTACTAATGGAATAAAGACATAAAACTTAAGATATATAAATGATGTGAAATTAAATAATCACTATTTAAAGGCATGAATATTGAAATGCAAAACGAAAAACGTGAACCGTTCCTTTAATTGTCAGTACTAAACGTATTTATAACCTGTTTGGTTGGAGTAACAATGAAAAGCTTGGCTTAAAAATGTTTAGTACTTTGCTCCTCTTGGTATAGGACCTTGATAGAAAACGCGTGAGATTTTCTAGCAGTTATGTAAGTACCATACTCTATAAATGTACAGTTGGTTTCAATCGCTAGGCTTTAACTTAATTTCATCGTATTAGGGCATGACCAAATATGACCAAATATGACGAGAATTTACATAAGATACATTGCGGAATGGGCGATTGTGGCACATTATACATTGCGTTTCTCAAAGAATGTACCAATATATTGATTAAACTTAATATTAACATCGAATACAATCAGGTCATTTTTAAATTTCATTCACGTTTGTAAACTTACATCAAAAAGTATTTTGTGATTTTTAAACGACACATGTCTATATTAATAGAGACAACAAGTGGAGTTGCGTTCAAATTAAAGATACAAACTATCTCGTATCCTAATGCACCACATTTAATGAAGGTGGGACATTGATGTCCGTTTATTCATTATTTCTGCCGTTAAACATGCAGTCTAAACTCACGTAAAGAAGGGTATGTACAACTGATATTAATAATAACAACACAGACTGCATTAAATATACTTAAACGTCTTTGATTAAACTGCAGAAGTTACATTGCTCCTGAATTTCCATTCGTGGATGTTATATATAGATAAATATTGACCAAAATGAAATTTAAAGAAACATTGTTTTTTTTTAACGTTGAGTCCATTATTCTTAATGTGCGGATCTCGTTTTAAAATTGCTATAGATACAGTATGTACCATGGTATCATGCCAATGTTATCTGAGTATGCCATATTTCCTAAAACATATTTTGATAATTGACATTCATCGCTGTTTAATTGTATCATTAACAGCAATATAGCCAGAAGTCATTTATAAACACCTGTTATGCATGTCGTAACGCAAGAGGCTTATTGCGTCTGATACTTAGAAAAATTCAAATACAGTGGACATTTTAAATGCATTTGTATTGTATTCAGTTTACATAGGACAGCCACTACTGGATATGTAGCCTGGCCTTAAGGTAGAAGAACATCAAAATTTAAGCGTCATCATTTCTTACACTTTTGTTACCGGATTAAAACTTAAGTGTTAATGTGAAAATGAATCGAACCAGATCTCTCAATGATGGCAATTGTGTACCATGTGAATGTTTGTTTTAAACGGTTATAATTGAAATATTTGTGCCATTTAGATGCCATAAATATGCAACATCATACATTTTGATTCCGTTAGTGGAAGTCTGGACGAATAATGTAATGGGCACGCTGATAAACCAGCTCAGGCCAGCTGGAAGTGCCTTTGCTAAGGAACCTAGTTCAAATGATGTGTAGTAATCAGGTTAAGCCAACTAATCAAACTGAGTAAAGCTATTAATTTATTAACTAATACTTTTATTTTGTATATTTCATATTCCGCTCTGGGGTTCCAAGCATCATTGAACTGCCTCTGATTAAACTCTGGACTCTCTATGTGATTCGTTTATTTATTTATATTGCTTCATAAATAAGACGTGGTTGTATGGTATTCCATAATTTATTTATTTTGCATGAGAATTATCCAGAAATTATATCGATTTGAATAGTTACTAATTTATTCTTTATATAAATTCATATTTCTGTTCATATTACTTTTGATGGATCAATGACAAAGGGATGAATCATTTCATTTGGCTGTGCATGTAATTACATACAACTGATCTTTCTAACTGTTTGGTACATATAAATTAATATGGACTCATTTACAAAGATTATTCATAAAACAGGTTTCACTCTAACTCAGATGACTTTCTTGTGCAAATGTATAATGAAAGCATTAACTGAAATTTGTTTTGAAATTTCAAAGTTTTACATTTGGTACTTAACATATATCTTCTTGCGTACTAGAGACCTGAGAAAAACCACATGAGGAATGTTTTCTATAACTTTAATACTACTTGGGTCTATAAAGGTAAAGGTTCATTGACAATTTAATTTATAATTTAAATCTTGGTCATACAATAATTCATTAAATGATCAATAATATCGCTGGGATACGCAATACAGTGGAATCATTTCTTATATTTTTGTTCCGAGATCAAGTTATAAGACTTTTCTTAAAATAGCGTGTCATTTGATTTCTATAGAAAGCAAAGGTAATATAGTTTATCAAAGTCCGCCAGTCTAAGCACATATTCACAAGCATCCTAGTCATTTCTTTTGGAATAGTTAAATGGTATATAACTTTGGATTTTGGTTCTTCAAAATTGATGAAAAAAAATGTTTCTTGTGATCTTATTTGTATGAGAAATGTTGTACCCTCGTTAAACATTCTCGAAGTTTGTTTCAGTCTCTAGAATGTTGCAACACCTTAGGTGTTATGATCATTGTTGTATTTATGGAATTGTCATTTTAAATGTATATATATATATATATATATATATATATATATATATATATATATATATATATATATATATATATATATATATATATATATATATATATATATATATATATATATATGATTTATGACCAAAAATGAGAACTCGTTTCACGATAATTATCCATAGTAGAATTCTCTCTCTCTCTCTCTCTCTCACACACACACACACACACATACACACACAGTATGGAAATACAATGACAATTAATTATGAAGAATACGGTTCGGCATATTTCACAGTTTAATTGCATGCGTTTTGTAATTGACGCAACCTTTGTATTCTCTATACCGCTCGAAACAGGAGAAAGACGTTCTTATCCAAAGGTAGGTTTTACATACGACAAAAATCTCATTCTCCGATTCAGAAGCGGCTGTCGCTAGGACATAGCTGTCAGATCATGATGATAGTGAATTCCCATGTATATTTGCTTCTTTGATCAATTCGAATTCTTTGTGCGGACATACATATGAACAAGCAAGTACATATGGGATTCGTGGTAACTGGACCAGACTTTAATAAGCATGAGAAAAGTTGAAAAACTAGGCTATAATAGGAATAGAAACCTTTTCTGAAACCACATAAGCAAAGTCTCATAGAATAAGTCATAATACGTATAACCAAGTTCCTGCATACCCAGTGAACCCAAACCAAAATAGTTGCTGAATATAGTCGATAGGGTAAGCTCAGAACTTGCTCTTAAAATGTATTATATCTCCATATTTAGATAAAATATAAAGGAAGGAGGATAAAAATGCATCTTACAGATTTAATGCATGCCAAATTTATCTGATATAACGAATTTCTTCAAATTCAGCATTATTTATTAGTGAACAGGTTATTGTGTAAAGGCATAACTCTTGAAAGGGATTTAAAGTGAAACGTTATACAATATGAATATCACGAAAACAATAATTCATACAATTTATGCCAACAAACACCTCAGTTTTCATCGTCAATCACGACAATACTACTTATATAAAAATACTAATACAATTAAATAAAATAATTTCTGAAATAGCACATCAGTTTCTTACCATGCTATTGGATTGACATGTAAATTCATCAATTATTAAAGAACAGGTTCACATTTAATTTTACCTAATCTGATCATAATGTTTAAGGTAACAGTGACAACAAAGAAATAAAGAAAGAAATGGCAGAAAATGTGAAAGAATAAAAGGAATATAATAGAAGATAGCCAGACCAGCAGAAGAAACGAAGGAGAGAAAGGAATAAAGAAACATCAATCAATCTATCAATCAAAATATACAAAAAATGAAAACGATGACAATTATCACAATAAACGATGAATTACTTTTGAATGCAAAAATAGATGAATTACTTTTGATTGCATCAAAAGGTGTACATATAAGTAATGTGCAAAAATCAAAATATTAACAATAAATATGCTGTAATTTTCCAATATACTAAGTAAGTGATATTTGAAACATATAACGTAAAGCTAATTAATCATTTTTTCATCAATGGATTCTGATGACTCATATGCGGCCACGCAACTGACATAAATCCTTTCCCACACAAATCGATATTTATATACCACATCTTGATTACATAGAGACATAAAGTTTTCAACGTGCTTCAAACTTCACTTAAGAAAATATATTGATGCTTGATACAATTGTACCATAACATCATATATCATATAAAATGGAACAAAGTGAATAGCAGAATGATTTTCGTATGATATTAAGTTATAAATATTTTTGAAGATAGATCTGCAACTATGACCAAATGTTTTTCACTGAGATCCTTCGAAATGCAACATAAATAATTTAAATTTTGTTAACAATACACGGATTACAATTTCTATGTGAAAACAAAACGAAATTTCAGCTTATGTGGTTGGTTTGATCTTTTTCGTCCTGATATAAACATAATGAGAATGATGCTGACTTTAAAGCTAGCGACTACAAAATATTACTGATTGCATCTACTAATATCAAACTTAATGTTGCAAGTATGTTTCACTCTGACGATGTGTTGTAGGTTTTCCGTGTTTTGGTTGTTCTTTCTGTCTTAGCACCATAGTTTAAGGCTTTTCTTACAAAATATGCTTCATAATTGCCCACAGTAATCAGTCACAGTATTTAATTTGGGACGTGTGTAAATAATACCATTTCTTGCCATTAAAAGTGTTCATGGAATCATTTTCAATTCTTTTAGTGAATATTATATTCTGATCAACTAATTTCAATTAGGAAAACAAAATCTGGTGTTTTTGCTATAATTCTGCTACCTTATACAAATATGGATGATTCTTTGTCTTAGTATCCCCTATCTAGATCTAAATCACATGTAATAAACGGAAAGATGAGTTCTTAATAAGGGAGTGCTATATTAATTAGAGATTCTTTGGAGCTTCCGATCATGTTCAAAAGTCGGAATATATAAATTACGTTGACCAATAATGCTGTTTTAGTTAGCCCAAAACTGGTGTATGCTGTTCTGAATACAATAGATATTATATTACAACTGTCTGGCATTATGTGACTCTTTGTCACTGTCATGCTAATAATCTTTATATCTTCCAGGTTTTGTAAATATAACGTGCTGCACACAAATTCTTAATTATTAGTATTGACCTATAAAAAGAGATGGTTCATTAATGTATGCCGTCTCTCAGTATAACTCCGGATTAATGACTTGCTTCAGTATACACTTATTAGCAACTATTCCATCCAATAGAAATGCTAGTAAAAGCAGATGCCTAATAAGGAAATTGAAAGCAGATTGAAACCAAGCCACAAATGATTTAAGTGAAAACAATCTTCAATATCTGAGTGGCACTGATTCAATATTTGATACACATAAAGTTGTTATATTTTGTTTTCAAAATTCTAAACATGCACTATAAAAAATTTATAGTATAAGAATTTGACTGTTAACCTGTAGTAATATTAGAGAAACTGATTGCAGAGCGTAACCAGCTACAAACCATTTTCTTGAATATATATATATATATATATATATATATATATATATATATATATATATATATATATATATATATATATATATATATATGAATGAATGAAAATGTTTAATTGTTTTAATTGAAACAGGGGTCAGAAGGTTTTGTAAGTATTACGTGGAAAAAATCATTTTGCTACATGACTGGCATAGCAATTGTCATTACCATTTTAAAGAAAATAAAATAGCTATAGAGGACGCATATGTTTCAGCCCCTATACATTGAATATCTCATGATTTATATTTAAATGTACATGTCATCAAGATTTTTTCACAAAGTATGCATGCAACATATAAGACCCTACCTTTCATACACAGGAATTTAGATTCATTTTGTGTTTTAGACGGCACATTGTATGTCTGTAGATCAGAGACATATAGAAGATAGATAGGTGATGTTCAAAGAATAAATCTCGTACTAAAATATTTTTTACATGATATGTTGGTATACAAATATCTCACAGACATTGGAAGCTGAATCAGCTATAGTATCCGTGGATGTTGTCGTGCAAGCGCGTTTTGCTTATTTTAAATTACCTAGTTTAACGACGTCTATTAAATCCTGATTATTTAATGCATAACTGTCAGCAAGAAACTTCCAGACAAAAATGTTTGATCGCTTTGGACTTCTACGATGGTGGCAAGGTACCAAACCGGTTGCAGAAAAACACGCTGGGTCTAATCATCACACTCTATTGTATTACCAAGTTTATTTAAACATTTTTTTGCTTTCATTGCAAATTGTCAACGCGCAACATCCAGTCCGGTTTGTACTGGATGGCACCTTTAAGTTACCGCGTTCAAAAATGTCCACATACTTTGACATCGAATTTTGCCATATAACTTTATATAAATAATGACTATCCAAAGGAATCATCATCATTATCGTCATCATCATCATCATCATCATCATCACCATCATCATCATTATCGTCATCATCATCATCATCACCATCATCATCATCATCATCATCATCATCATCATCATCATCATCATCATCATCATCAATCCCTTAGCCACCACAATTAACTTTATAACCAATTCTATCTTTCCCCGTTCACTACTGCCCTTTGGAAATCTACAAATCCCATGCCTGTTCACTCCTTAATGTTGTCTTCCCACAACCTCTTTTCATGTCTGCCTCTTCTTCTGCACCTTCATACTCTGCCTTGCAAGATTATTTTGCTAGTCTAAATTAATGTTTGAGATGTCACTCGATAAATGTGTGGCATTTGTATTTCATGCTGCACACCAAGGACAATAGTATGGTATTGATTGAAAAAGTAAGAAATACATTATCTATCTATCTATCTATCTATCTATCTATCTATCTATCTATCTATCTATCTATCTATCTATCTATCTATCTATCTATCTATCTTGTTACGTATATGTAATCAAATTGTGTGTTAGTTTTAACTATTTTATTTTTGTTTCATTACATTTTATTGTAAGAATAATACATTGTACTGGATTTTATATTTTTTCCCAGTAAATTTAGTCTGACCTGAGTAAAACGCGAATGTTTGCCTTGTTTGCCTCGTTTTTAATTTTTACTAACCCAGTTTTTAATCTTGGTTTCGATTTTGTAAACATTGAATGAAACTGATTGGCTATTACCATGTTCATGTTGACCCCACGTGTTGGCCACGTAGTAAACAGCCTTTCTTTTTAATTTATTTCAAATGTGGGAATCTGATGTTTAGATAGAACTATTTAAGGTAGTGCTAAACTGCAGTTGTTTTGGATTGTTCAAATTTGTGATCACGTAGTCAGTCACGTGAGCCATCAAGTGATCTAAAATCGGGGATTATAACAGCCATTTAGTAGTAGATTTTTTTTCAATGGTATCCTTACACCTTAAAGCTCAGGTGTGTTTTAATTGTTGAAACCAGATTGTTTTGAAGTTCATTTATGTTTTGGAATAAATAATTCACATTTTCTGGAAAACAAAACAAGTGCATTTCTTTATAAAACGTTTGGAACAAAACATTTAGGGGAAATGTATTCTGAAGTTTTTAAACAGAACATTATAAATTGTGTTTCAAAGAAGAACTAGTGGACGGACGGAAACGCACCCAAAAGACACGACCGTCATTTTCTAGCCATTTCCAAGACATTCCCTGAAGACATTGGATTAACATACAATTGAACATTTAGAAAGCCACCAAATCGTCAGTGGCTCTTTAGAAAATATTTATTAAACTGTGAACCAGCTGTCTTGTGTAATTGATGGGCGTCTCAAAAATCTCAGCACCGTAGTTATGACTATACCCTCTCCTCTTCATTTTCCTCTCAGTCTCAATGTGATTTACGCGAAGGTTGTAAGCACTATTTCTTTGCTTCTGTGTTGATTGTTGGACCGAGTAATTCCGGCAAAACCAAATTTATGAAATGTTTGATAGAATACAAATCCCACTTTGTTTGATCCTACACCCCAACGTATCTTGTGATGTTACAAGTAGTGGCAATCGGCTTACACATTACTCCAATGTCATCGAGAAACTTTTACATTTATGGAAGTCATTCAACTCAAAGGTGATTGAACTTCACTATGCCTTTCACTATGATGCCTTCAACTTCAATTAATACAGTTCATAATTGGATGAAAAATTAAAACCCATTTTTGAAGTAACTTCTACTTTCCATGAAACGGAAGTGTATGTCTTTTTTTTACTCCTTGCTGCTGCAGATAACAAAATGGTGTCACCAAAGCAAAAGACCAAGACAGAAGAGGAGGTGTATTACACTATTTACTGGGTTTATCCAAAGGATAACTGTTTATTCGTTGAAAACCTGCTGCTCATGATGAAGTTGATACATCGTTCCGAGAAACAGCACAGACAATTCTAGTATAAACATGTGTGAGATACGATTCACTTTGGTATTCTTGCTCCTGAAACAAAAGATATCACCAAAACAACTACTTCCAATCTCGTCGTCCAAAGATACAAACGTCCTCTAAAACATGGAACTCAAAGCGATTCCTTCCTCATTTAGCGATACATTAGAATGATTTGTCGATACTAACTCCAATCCTCTGATTCAAAAACAAATACTTCATTAAGCACCCAAATTATTGACACCGTGTGAATATTGTTGGAATGTTTTGAACTGAAAGGTAGTTTACAACAACGATTGATTATACAAGTGTTTTCGTTCGTAAACAAAGGACTCAATTGTTTGTTTACATACTCTGATATGGTCGAGTACAATTTTGTGATAAACACAATAGTTCATTTCGTTCCTTCCAAAGCGTATTAGGCCATCGCTGCTTACGAGAAATATGAAGATACATATCGTGTTAAGCGCAAACATGTATATCCACCATTGCGTCTTGTGAGAAGACCATAGTTTGACAATATCATCTGTGGTATAAAAAAAGTTTTTATACAAAATAGTCTATTCTAGAATGGATCCTTCTCGGTGCACCAAGGTTTCATTTGAAAACGATGATAATTTACGATGAATGTCAAAATTAGCTTTTAGTATGGTTAGCACCCTTGTTAGAAACAGATGATAACCCGAGGATTACATATCTTAAAATATATCGCTTTGATGCAAGGTGCACGATTACCTCAAAACGTCCTAAAGTAGCTTCGTGGCAGCAGGAAACAAATTATGTTCCTTTAGAAATGGAAAAGACTATTTGGGCCACCAAGACATGTCTATAACTTTGCTTCCACTTTTATCCATCTCATTACTTCTGCGACACAACAAGGAGAAGGCAGAAAATGAGTCACAGAGATTCAGGGTTTGATCTATTTGCTGTGTCACGGACAATGAGTCACAATTGGTAGACTTTCATCTTGTGTCGCCTTTGAACACACCATCTCCTATCGCATGTGAAATCAAAGGACATATAAAAAATTGCATATAACTAAATATCAGTCATTTGTTCTTGAAAGTCAGATTTCTCAAAGCGGACAATACGAATTCAGGAGAAGATGCCTAAGTAGATCCCGTTAACAATTTCGTGCATTATTTGTTCAGAGACGTTAAATTGTACTTGAATAACAAACTGGTGAGCAATACAATGGATACTTGCCTTTACCTAGCGTACCTGGAAGATATCTTTGGCGTATGGAAAGAAGTCAAAAATATATATCTGGATGCTTCAGTTCCGTGGTATGGAAACCTGTCAATCTGGAGAAGTTCAACATTACTCCCATGATTGTTAGATGATGATGCAGGCCACATTATTGGACTAAAACAAAATCAAACAAGGGAACAGGTTAAGATTGATGGATCAGTTGCATTTCGCCTTGTGGTTGCAAGATAGATATCTTTAGAATGGAATGAAAATACAACTTATAATGATTCAAAGAACTACCCTTTTCTTTTTGATGGCTGATGCTAACGAGTACAAAAACCATCACCGAGGAAGCCATACTTCACGTGCTCAGTGTGGAAGTTTTACTTACAGTAGGAAATTACATCAGGTCAAACTTTAAGAATAATAATATCAAAAATATTCGATTAAACAAGTGTTAGTGGAAACCTTCAGCATTACCTCTGGACTCCGAAGATAATGTGTTCCGATGACAGATACTCAAACGTTTACTCACTGGCATCGTCAACAATGGAGCTGTCGATCAAAATAATTCTGAGTTCCAAAAACTTTAGCGTGTCCAACATATAAATTAATTAAGATCGTCACACGTTGTGTATCAGACCCTTTAAATCTGCCTTTGTCCAGAAACATTAATGACATCTTTCTTGACACTGTTAAAGTCAGTTATGTACCAACAGCAACCATGCTATTTCATATAACGATTATGCAAGAGTATACGCTTTGTGGGAATTTGATTTCTCTCCCGACGATGGACATTTACACCTATAATATCGGACAAACTTCGTGTTTGAAATCATTCTCTAATCCAAAGAGCTAGGAGATGAGGAAAACAGCTTTATAGATATTGATCTTGCGGTGCATACGAATGTCTTTTTGCTGCAGGAGTCTGGCATGAAGTCTTCCAAGGGACTGGCTTGGTTTCCTGATCCTGGTTGTAATTTTATCGTCCAGCGATAATCTGAATAAATTGTGCTTCCCTGATATGTAAAGATCTCCATGTTCTTCAACTATCTTCCCTAGATCTTGATGGTGGGTTATGGTGGGTTTGTGTAAGGAGCCGGATGACGGAGTACCTCTGTTTTGTCCAGATTCGTAACGTTTTTGACTTAAATAACTACAAATTGTTATTGAATGAAGCCTTGAAAAATATAGGGCCCTCCTTCATGTAGCGCAGTAAGCCATCGTAAGCTCGGGCATCCTGCCACATGAACTCGGGATAAATATTTTGCAATACTAAGTCAGTAAACTATACATATGTATTTATAATAGTACAATATTTGTCATACACTAAAACCTGTTTTGCAGGATACATAATCTCTCAATACGTCCTTACATTATATAAATAACATTTACGTGGATGATAGTCTTAGACTAACAAGTGATCTTTAAAAACATTTCTCATTCATTTCATATTCAGCGTTTGATCAAGTTACATGATAGATTTGAGAAGAAAAAAAACCCCACCTGGTATTCGGAACCTATTTTCATACAACAATTAGGGCACATTACATTCTTTTAGCTGCATAATTTTTTCAGTTTAGAAAATACTATGTTTCAATAATATACCGCAAGTGGAATATACATTGATAATTTTCATGCACTGTATGTTTTGTGTGATTGTCGCGTCAAAAAATCACTGAAAACTTTATTTGTGCTACTTAAACAACACTTCTCAGGACAGGATATAATTCATCTTATGTTTCAAACAAATGAAAGATCTTAAATTGGTGAAACTACAAAAGTATTGCAGACGACATACCACTGTGCCGTAAAGAGTTGCTTAGTTCCCAAACGTTACTGCCTCATTCATTTGCAGTTATATGAAGCAGACGGCAGAACATGTTTAAAGACTTAAAGAGCAGTCAAATATTATATGATTAGACAAACGATGTTAATGAAAGTTTTGGTGCGATATGATGTGTAAAACGAATGCCGACTATCGAGTAAACGACACACAGGTAGCAGACGATAACACTAAGACGTGAAAGAAGGTAAACACAGATAGGTGGCTCACTTCTTGAACTTGATTATCTAAATGGTTAATTTATATCCCAGATAATTCAATACACTCGAAACGGTCTGTTTGTTTTTATTACCAAAATCTTATCATGATATTTGACTAAATTTAAATCTACATTTCAGCATATTCTTACATTAAAGTCTCTTTAAGTAGAGCAAACGTTTTGACGGTGACAAGTGATCAAAGTGATCAGTGAGAAAACTAGATGGATTATCAAGTTCAAGAACGGTGTCACAGGGTTAAGTACGCCCTCTTTTAAGTGTAAGTGTTATCATCCATTAACTGAAGGTTGTCTGCAGTTCTGCTATGTGACTCATTTACTTCTCTATCCGCTTTTGCGCATAAATATCACACGAAATGTTTAAGTTCGTGTAATGATTAAATATTTGACTTCTCATTCATCCGATAGCTCAAGAATGACGAAACACCGTGCAGTAAACATATCCTATTATAATAATTTTTAGCATAAAATTATAGCAATGCTTAGTAGCATTATTATACGGTTTAGATTTCAGAAGAATAAAGAACTTTTTAAAACCTTTTATATGTGATTTTTCTAAAGCAGGATTATACTGGTAACCATATTAATTTATGCTGCAAAAAAGATCCAGTATTTGTAGATTCAGAAAGAGACGTGTAAATTTATTTGGTTTCTCTATTTTATTTCTACACTTTATTTGTGGAAAGAAAGGTTTCAAATTATAGAAAGAAAGAAATAAAATAAAAGTGAAAAAGTTAAGATTGTAGCTTCTGCCTAACCGCGAAAATGGCAGAAACCGCAAACTATTCTCCCACTCAGGCCACGACCCCTGCCCCACCAATGCCCCCAAGTTATTATCCACCCAACTTTATTTCAGTTGGGTGGATTTTTTGTCAAATATATACCAGTTTTTCCTATTGGTATCCCTATATCAATGTTGTGAAAGCCACATGTGCAATTGTTCTAATGAGCCTGAGTTGTGAATTTGGAATAAATGTTTGTAATTAGAATTTTGAGTACTTGGCGTACTTATAGAGTTTGCAAAAATTACCAATCTTTAGGCGTATGCCGCCTATTTAATATATTTATCACCGCTTTGTTTTGGTTGGTTGTGAATTTTGACTGCCTTGCCAAAGAATCTTGTTTGGGCCGTAGGTCTTCAGAGCCAAAGTGAAGACTTGGTTTTTAGGCTTTTTTTGAACAGTTGGCCGCGCAGCCCGAACTGTTCGTCGCTATTTTGTCCGTACCAGGGATGGGATTTTGGATTAGCAGTGGGAGGAGGTATATACTGCTTATCCTTTGAAGTGTTTTGAAGTGAGGTTTTGTATGTGTGTGTGTGTGTGTTGGGATGGGTCTTATTATTATTATTATTTTTATTTTATTGACAATAAAAAATGAGGTCTTTTCATTATACCCCCGGATAGGGTAGTCCCTGCTTCTTTTTCGGTCGAGTTGTGGTAGGACTGGTTCCCTGAAGTGGTATATTTCGCCTGTTCCCCTGGTTGATTGAGAGTTGGTCGGGTCCCACTCTCCGTCTCGGCTTTATGAAATTGAGTAGTCTTTTCGTTAGAATCCCTTATCGTTATAACGACTGTGGGAAGTTTATTGGCATTGCTTTTGGGGCTTTGGTCTGTTCCAAGTCTCCCGCTTGACTTGCCGGAGCTACAAGTCTTTGGTTCGGTCTAGAGTATAACTACTTCTCGTGAAGTAGAACGCTAATTTCGGACGTCTTTTGTGTTGGTGTAGGCATTGCTAGTACTTTTCCACCGCCTCTTGCCGTTAAAACGACAGTAGAGGGGGTATGGTATTGGTGTGTAGTGCTTGTTTGTTGTTTGGGGGTGGATTGTACGGACTGCAAGGGGAGGAGGTGTTTGTATTTGCTAGTCCTTGTGATGTGAGGTAGTGTTGTTTAAACTGGATGAGTGCGGCATGGGGTTTCTTATCGTTCCTTGGTGAGCTTTTTTGCCTTGTCTTGGTTTGAGGATTGGTCGGATCCAATTCTCCGCTTCGGCCTTATGCAACGAACATATTGGGCTATCTCGCTGCATCCAAAATTTATTCTTTCGTGGACGTAAATGAAAACAACCAACACACTTTGGACCATATTAACAACCACGTAACAAGATAAAAATTACAACCACCTTTTCTTTTATCTAAGTTGATATATTTAACCACTGTGAAACCTTTTTAGAACATATAATCGTAATATAAATTGGGGTCTCCCATCTGGGAAGAGAAGGTTTCTTCAATAAAAGACAAATTAAAATTGTTCTTTTGAAATTTTAATTGATACTTTTTCAGAATTTTCATTGTCCGTAAAAATGATATTAATTGCACATATTTGCGAAAACGTTAGTGAACAACAAAACTTTTACAGTATCATCTAAACTGGAGAACTTTGTTTCATATCCTGCTCAAGAAGGTTTAGAATCTTTGAAAAAAAAACGAGTTCCTTGAGCATGCCAAATATTATGATCTTTTTACAGAATGTTTTGGTACAGTATTTGCTGGGAAAGTGTTTTGATAAAAGCCCTTTGGGTTTCATTAGTACATCTGTATTACGTTTTGATAGATATATAAAAATTGCAGTTTAAGAAAAAGTTGGAAGAGACTTACCAAATCTCTAACATGAGAAAGAAATTATGGAAATGAGAGAGAGAGAGAGAGAGAGAGAGAGAGAGAGAGAGAGAGAGAGAGAGAGAGAGAGAGAGAGAGAGAGAAATACAATTGAAAAACAAAATACTAAAAACTGAAATATACTCATCCATTACTTAGCATACAAGTTTATATTCATCAGAAACATTAAAATAGTAAAGAAAATCAAGCAGACACATTCTTTCCCATTTTAAGAAATTTACTGAAAACTTAAAATGGCTAATTACAAAGTTTACATATTAGCAAAACTTGTGAAGTGTACATTTTGCTGTCGGTACAACAATGTGCTGATTACGATATGTTTAAGGAATGTCTTGTGATATATACTAAATTTGCATTGTTTATTAGTTATTTAAGATTTTTTAAAACCATTATGTGCATTTAATAATGTAACATTGTATGTTGGACTTGACCTTATCAAAAATCAAGTTTCATTTCTACCTGATTTGTTTCGTTAATTTTGGTTTTGTTGTAAATATGTTTATTTCAATCTGAATCTAGAACATTGGAAATTCCCCATGAAATTGTATTTCTATCTGTTGCTTGCTACATTCTATTTTGTTATTTTATAAACTTCACTGCTATCTCACCTCTGTCTGCATGTGTTAGAGTCTAGGATTCGGCTAATGTAGATATGTGAGAAAGCTTACCAGTAGGTCGGTGGTTCTTTCCGGTGATTTTCCGGTTTCTTCCTCCACCATTAATACTAGCCGCCATGAATAGCCTATCGTGTGCTGAAAAATGGCGTTAAGCCCAACAGCAACAACAACAACAACAACAATTTTAGAAACTTAGTTCTAATTACGTTTCATATTTTATCTTGTGAATATTATGTAGCCTTTCAGAAGAAAACATTCTTTAGGTAATATATGTGGGATTTTTTTAAAATAACTAATGCTAAATAAGGTCAGGTATAGAACTATATAATCTTGTTCTTTTTAGACATTATTTGTTCTTCCTCTAAAATTTGAACAGAATCAGTTGTATTCTTGATTTGCCTATTTAGGCTGGAGTTTATTTCGAGTGATTAATCTCTGGAAATACAAGTGCTCAAAATTAACATTCCATGAGAATTGAATTATAGTGAAAATGCATATATATATATATATATATATATATATATATATATATATATATATATATATATATATATATATATATATATATATATATATATATAATATGAATATATATATTTATATATATATATATATATATATATATATATATATATATATATATATATATATATATATATATGTGTGTGTGTGTGTGTGTGTGTGTCTGTGTGTGTCTTTCTATCTGTTGCTTGCTACATTCTATTTTGTTATTTTATAAACTTCACTGCCATCTCACCTCTGTCTGCATGTGTTCGAGTCTAGGTCCTATATATATATAGTCTTATATATTTTAATATATAATATATATATATATATATATATATATATATATATATATATATATATATATATATATATATATATATATATATATATATATATATATATATATATACACACAATAGGTTCCATTGTCTTACATTTTCACTATGTATTTAAGAGAAATAAATTTTGTTTTGAATGTTACAAAGATTGTAAATGCTCACACTCTTCTAGTATTTCTAGTATTTATTTGAAGACCATGGAGACGCAATATTATTTTGAAGGGATCTGAATTAGTACCTGTAGCATACTGTAGAAAAAAAAAACTGGATGAATTCGGGTCGAATTTGCAGGAGTAAAATAATAACTATTTAATAGGTGGTGCTCTTGTTAAAATGTTGATCAAGATTACGATGACTTCAGACAACTCGTATTAGATGCGGACTTCAAAATTGCGAAGATTCTTACTTTCAGCAGGATTTTTTGTCATATATCTGTCTCGTGCGAGTACCCCAAATCTCAATAACGTTAATGAATCAAACTTCTGATAAGACTGATTAGAGACGCTTAACTCTTTATTCGTGCGCTTACTGTAAAAAGAAATAGCACGTTATTTCCGATTAGAAAGATAGAGGTATTCCAAACGCTCTGATTTTTAAATTTGTCAATGTTACAGCTTTATATTGAAAACAATACATTGGTTGGGTCAAACGAATTCCAGGCTGATTTTAGTATGAACTATTCATGATACAAGTTCTTAAAATTAGATCTTAAATTATATTTTTCATCATGAAATTGTATAAGACACTTGAATGATACACTTCTATTAGAAACATATTTACATAAAGGTCTTCCAAGTTCACATATACGACATGTTTTATCATATGATTTATGACCCAACTGTCAGGACTGTTAATCACTATCTCGACTGAGTTTGGACTGCAGGATCTCTAATGCTTATACAACCGATTCTAGGTAAAACGAACTCACATCTTAATTATATAATTTAATTAACGAAATTCATCTCATGTCTTAACCACAATATTTTCAAAATGACAATTCATTGGCATACCATCCTACAGCCTAATGTTACTATCAATTTCTAGCACACATATAAATGAATAAATCCAAACAGTTATCTCAATACGCCTATCAAGAAAAATATATGAAACTAATTGGTCTTCTTTTCCCTTTTACATAAGTGCTTTCTAAAGACTCGTCTCTCAAGACTTCCAAATCATGTCCCTTGGACCTTTTATTTACCCTTTACTTCTTCCTCAGAGCCCTAAATTTACTTTCGCGCAAAACATAGACTGACTAATTGGCGTCGTAGAACATTTATAAAACACAAAACTTCGCCTGAGAAACACACCCGAAGCCGTTAATTATCCAATCAGGATCTATCATTATTTAACACCAAAAATTAGCACACGTCTATGGAGGTTTGGAAAATTGCACATATTTTGCGCACCTCTTAATAAATCGACTTTGCAGAGTTTCAACTAATGAGAAGTTTTCAGGACATATGCACGCTGTTTCTGCAGCATTTAAACCCTTGGCATTTTTCACAATCATCCCAAGCTTACCCCATTTACCTGTTATAGTTATTGAATAGACCTCATTAAGAATCAATCACGCCCACACCAGGAACATTAAAATAGTCTAGCTCAGATTCTAGACTTAACACGTCACCTAAACACATTAGCCAACTTATATGATTATGTGTCAGGCTGATACCTGTAATGTACTCTCATCTGTATGATGCCACACCTTCAAACTTCATACAGTTGCAAAGGTGTTCATTTGCTATTATTACCTGTTAGAAGTCATATCAAGGATGATTGTGTTTAATCCTTTCATAAAAGGTTCTGAACATATTGTCTTAAGACCTTTGATTTTATAAAAGTGAAGCGTTTGGTCAAACGGAAACAAAACATTTAATCTTCTTTACTGTTTCGGATTTAAAATATAAGTTGTCAAAGGCTTGTGAAGTAGCAAGAGAGAGTTGATAGAGTTCTAACTCCCTTGCCAATACCTCAAAGTTCTGTTCAGGTTGATTAATATGGTCCCTATATGATTGCAAAGAAAATAAGTTAGCTAAATTAAATCAGTAACAGGGGAGGAGGAAACATGCACAAATTAGGCATTTTATATGTTAAAGGAATATTTTGAAACAGATCGCCCTGGTTATCTTCAATGAATTAAGTTCTACCTGTCCCACACGGTGAGGATGTAAACGATAGTGTGCTCTCTGACTGTAAGGGCTTTGCTTTAACCAATCTTTAGAATTCAGAACAAACTGGACCTGAAAATTTCGCATCAACAGCCACAGGAAAATAGTGAACTAAAACTACTATTATGGGAATATAAGCACTTGTTTCCCGAGGTTCCGGCACAAACAAGTCAAATCTACATGATGGTGAAATTATAGATTGTTTAGATGTGAAAGAGCATCCTTAAAGGACGAATCCTCTTAAGCACGAAGTTTGAAACAAGAAATTCAATATTTGCTGGAGAACGATTTTATACAACCAAGTAAAAGTACCATGTCCACCATGTCTTCTAGTGTTAAATCCAGTTAATACTTTCCGCATGTGAAGTGATTTAGAAAGATGAACAGTATCACCAAAACTGATTCGCTTAAGAATCGATTACTGCATTGACAACATTAGAAATGCTAAATATATCACTATTTTTTATCTTTGAAAGGATAATGGCAAATTTTATTCACGGAGAAAGCAAATGAAATTTCAGCATTTGCAGCTCGAGATGGACGTTGTCAATATAAAGTGATGTAATTAGGTATGGAATATTCTCCAACAACATTTGAACGATGAATGAAAATGATAACATCTGGTCTAGAGAACTGACACATGCTTAGATAACATCGTCATGGACAATAATGTCTGGAAAAGATCAATTGAAAACCATTCAAAACTCTTTGATGGGCTCAGTGACCAAAAGTTGACAATTAGTTTAACCTGAAAGCATTTTAGGACAAATTGTCAGACAAAGGTCACAGTAAACTTTAAACCTCTAGAAGTTAAGTCCAAAGTAATATCTGAATTCCCGATGCTAATCAGTGAAAGCAACTAATGCTATATTCAGGAATGGATAGATACTATAGAAAATTGTGCCCAGATTGTTGAATAATTCTTGAACCTGTGAGTATTTTGTTTAGTAAGAAATCCAAGTTGTATTGGTCTCACAAAGGTTAGGGGCCTTTTTATAAATTGAGGGCAATACTTATCGGTCTAACAGTTTTGTCAGCTAGAGATCTCAGTCAATCATGAGAAATGTATGTTAAGGTAAGTGATATTTTGGCTGGTGAAGATTGATTCAAAAAGACAAAAAATAGTGTGAATCATTCAGCGTGCTAATTGTCTAAAATAAATTAAACAAATATCAGAGATTCCACAGTCGAGAATGAATGTTTGGCTGTCATATTGGATATGTAACATTTTGAAGTGTATTTTATTTCAGGTTTTTCTCCAGTTATGATCTTTATTGGATTATATTCCCCTTAGTTTCATTAACAAAATGAAAATTACAAAGTCACGGATTTTTGAGGTTGTATTTCATGTTGCTAGAATACAAAAATGACATTAGTACATCAAAGAAAAAATAATATGCTTGAATATGTACTTTCACGAGTATAAGCTAATTAAGGTAATTTCATTTTCTTAATGCAAATTGTCGTAGTTGGAACTGAAAACCATTTTGAGAGGAGTGAAACAAGGAGTTTGAAGCTTAGTTCGTTGATGTGCAAAATAGCTCCTTTCAACGGACACATACTATTTAACGCAATCTGGTTTCAAAATAATAAACACTATATATGCTTATTAATTTTTTGTGACATGATATTTGCATGCGTGTGACTCATATCAAATTGAACTAGATAAAATAATGCAGTCAGTGACACTTATAAAAAAGCCTTTTCAAAGTTAGTTTGACAATTGTTTTAACACAATTTGCTGCAAGTTATTCACCTATTTGCTTTGTGGTCTACTACCTGTAAATATTTAATGTAGTAGAGAGTAAATACATATAGCATTGTATCCATCATAACATTTCTTACCCAAACATATTGTCTTATATTCCTACATATAACATTAAATCCATCATAACGATAATTTATCATGATAGCAAAAGAAAGAATTTATAAGCCAAAAAGGAGGCTATATTCAGATAGTGTCTTTAAACAATGTTTCTACTGACTTTGTACACATATTCAACAATGTTTGTACTATGTTTGTACACATATTTAACAATGTTTCTACTGAGTTTGTACACATATTCAACAATGTTTATACTGAGTTTGTACACATATTCAACAATGTTTCTACTGAGTTTGTACACATATTCAACAGCAGCGCATAATTAGTCTGCAATTTACATAATACAAATATAAGATGCTGGCAGTCACACTTAATCTCTATAATATTTATTTGCAATTGCGTGCCAAGATTTTTATAAAGTGTAATGTTTGATTGAAATGCATCGAGTACGCCCAAATATGTATGCATGTTACTTTTAAATAAAAGAAACCATATCAACTAATTGTTAGAAAACTGGATAATATTAGGTTCGGTTTCATTTCTGAAAATAAAATTTCTTTTCCCTGTTTCCTCCATATTTTATTGACAATGTGAGTGAAAACGTGTAGCGTTCTCAGTATGTTATGAAGATCCAATTGTCTTTGTAATTTGCATATATTGCTTTAAAAATGTCAAGGGTTCTTCTAGCATAACGAATCTCTGTTTTGTTCATTAACAGAATATAATACGTTAAACGCACTTATAATACGTTAAACGCACTAATGTTTTTTTCTTAATAGTTTAGAAAATGCACTTAAACAAAACCTTTAGTAATCAATTTTTTATAATATTCCCACTTCAATATAGATAGAGTTATGACCAGGGAAAGAAAAGAGGGAAATAACATCTAACCATATATTTAGTGATATTTGTCCGGAATAATGTTACGATGTGTACCAATATATTCATATATGGTAGTCATATTTTGTTTCCATCACATACACATGCAAAGACAGACGTAAGCTAAAGCTGAACTTTTCCAGGAGTCGCTTACTTTGTGCCTATTTGTTATATTTTATGTAACATTCCTTGTATAGTGTACAATAACCAAATAAGAATGAATTTCCAAGCTGAAAGTGGAAAGGTTTTAATTGCTCGTGTTTTATGTTGACCAGTGTGCACCTGTATGAGCCGACCCTTTTGGCAAACCTTCGGCTAAATGAGGATATATATATATATATATATATATATATATATATATATATATATATATATATATATATATATATATATATATATATGGGGGGTGGGGGATAGGTGGGTGTGCTGACATTTAAAGCAATGCGAGGCATGCAAGCAGAGAACTTTCTGAAGCTGCAATTGAAAAACTTCGGTTTTATAAAACTTAATCTGATTTGGAAGTTTTAAGACATCATATACACTTAATCAGAGTCAATAAACAAGTATATCGTCAGGTTAGCTATGGTTGATTGCCTTTCTTAATTCTGCATACAAACTTTATGTGTATCAGCTCTTTAGCATTTTGATGTTGCTGTTCCATATTTAAATAAAGCTTACATTGAGACAGTTGTGATGATACGGCTACTAACTGGAAGAGAAAAGTCGAATATTAAAATGTACATCAGCGATATAAAAATAGTTACAGTTTTAGCAACGAATTATTTGTTTGGTATACTAACCCAACTTTCAAAGTTCAATATTCTGGATTGAAATGACATGATTTATTCACACTAACCCAGCCATGATGCAGATGTTATTCCAGAGAATTTAGAAACGATTTGCAAATGAGCTGACATAATTTATACACTAAAGGAATGCTATTTCCTCTAAAATGTTTGGATTAATTCATCAATTTAATTTTGTTAAGTGGTGTTTTATTTCAGTTGTAAAATTATGGTTGCAAATTAGTTTATTACTTGTCTTTTTATTCAATTTTGCAATTGACCTAAATATTTTCATTTTTCAGCTATAATAGATAATCTACCCATGTAGAAAATGGACTGAATGCATTATTTTCCATAGTTCATTTGGGGTGGTAACACTGTATGGGTAAAAAGAGACATCATTACAGACAGAGGTTTTAAGGAATCGAAATAAAATAAGATTCATTTCCACTCGTTGGTGCATTTGATTAACTTTTCATTATGCTGCGCCATGGGTCAAGTTACCGTTTGTATATTTTAATGATTTTGTAAACAATTTTTTATTTATTTTTCTGTCCAAACTATTTACTGTTTAATCACTTATAGTTGTGTTCAGATAAGATTCGAGAGGAATTATTTATTTAAATTATTCATGACAATAATAAAGTTGGACTAAAACACTATATTGGAATTATTGAGAATTTATCCCAATTATGGATCATATCATTGTTGTACATCAATACATTACAAACTATCAGCACATCAATACAGTCAATAATATTGACGCATCTGCAATTTTAAGACTATTGGAATTAATTTGATACATTCTATACATTGGGCATGCCATTTAACCTTTAGGATTATTTGGGCTATTATTTAGTTGTATTCTAGGGAAATATATTATTTGTTGACTTTTCAAAAATGTTGGTTTTACTTCTTTCTGTTATGTAGTTGAAGACCATGGACTCATAACAAGATAATTTAAAGCATGCGCAAGATGTTGAATAATAGTTTTTTTTTTTACTTTTCAACATTTTTTGACGCAGATGATATCTATATGGTGTGTTGATGAAATAGAACAAACACAACTAATAATTTCATAATGTACACTGCTTTTAGCTTAAAGATACCATTGAAGCTGAAAAAAATTTTAATTAAGTTTTAAAAGTGGAAATAGTTTTGATGTAGTTCTGCGACAAAAGACTTCAACCCTTACGGTAAGAGACAACATAAATGCATTTGTAAAGGCGTGATAAACACCAATATAAAAAGCAAAATGGTGAAAACAAAATGTAGTCCAGGCATTTAGAGTTTAAACTTTTTTTGCAAATGAATTGACAAACTTTTTTGTTTTGGAAAGCTTTTATTAATGGGTGGACAAGGGTTAATTTCAAGATCTTTATTTATCAAGAGCAATACTCTTACAATATGTGCTTTATTTTAAAAATTCACTGAATTTGGTGTATGAATTATTTTGATGTAAACGGTAGATGAAACATTAGCTAAAGTATTACCACATATGAGCAAATAAAGAAATAATAGGAAGCCACATTCGACCAAGGGAAATACTAGCACAGTATATACATAATACATATGCTTTATATTATTCCGATTTTTCAGTTTAGTGTCATGGTCATAGAAACACACAACCAAGTCTCTGTTTTACTCTAAATAAGTGCCAGTTAATCGTGTAACAAATAAATGGTAAGACATTTGCAAAATTAGATGTTAATTTCATATATCAATAAGGTGAGACGTGTCATTGAAGGTATGCTCGTATACAATTTGCTAGTTAGATTTTGCTGCAAGTAATAGTTATCTAGATTTTTCCATCTGTACCTTATATCTCCTTTATATGTTTCCAAGGAGTCAGACGACACTAAGTTTAGAACCTACACAAAGAGATAGAACATTTTAATGGGTTTTGATTCTCTAAGATATATAAAGGTAAATACCATATTGCTTTAATTTTGTTCCTTCTTTATATTCAATAAGTAAATAGCCCCCAATGATCCAAAGGAGCTGTACACGATTCAGGTTCAGGCAGTCACAAAATATAATGCCAATGTGAATGCAAACAATCTTTAGTAATGTTACAGACTTATACCATGTACCCAATTCCATGTGTGTGTGTGTGTGTATATATATATATATATATATATATATATATATATATATATATATATATATATATATACTGTCTGCATTTTGTTCGCCACTCATATTATGAAAAAGAGTTTGTCACAGTTAGACTATCATTTAGATGTATTAAAGAAATAAAAAAACAACCAGGTAAGATCAACGGGAACTCCATTATGTCGTCTGTTCAACTATAATCGTTTCCACTATGTTCTCTCTAATATTAACAAAAGAACTCAAACAATAGTGTACACACTTCCTAATTCATATTGATTCATCACTGGTATTGGTTGATTTCATCAGCTCAGCCTACAACAAATGCCTGGAAGATAAACATTTCACCGGATCAAGTGTATATCTCACTATTAGACGGTAGGGCTCTACCTATAAGACAGAAGTGTATATCTCACTATTAGAAGGTAGGGCTCTACCTATAAGACAGACATATACAGTAGTTTTAAAAAAAACTACCTTGTGTGTTCGCAATCTATTTTTATCGCAGGTCATCGAACTGTTGACGTTTGAATTGTTTAAAAGAAGGGCTGAGCTACCTGCCTAAATCTGCTTTGTAGTAGGAAGTCTGTGCATCGGAAATGACAATTATCCGATCTTAGAACCACCTGTTGGATTAAATTTGCATTCTTCGGGATTATTTCACATCCTACAAATTACAATAACAAATAAAGCAGTCAATATCATGTGCAAAAATTAGTGGTATATGCACAGTATGAAACGTATGCATAAATTAGTTGAAGAGCATTTATTTTTGCCATTAACAACTTCACACAAACATATATTATTGATGCATGACCATCGTGAAATGAGAAAAACAGTGTATATGGCTGTCTTCAGGAAGTTTTGAAAAAGAAGCTAAATGGGGGGAAATTACATGTTTCCGACAATAGGTTGATATTATAAAATTTAACATTTATTGGATCTTCCCGCGTACACGTAAGCAAAGCATTCATTAGGTATATTACGAATCAACTTGAAAAACGTATCGTAATCCATTATATGAATTTAAGATGCTAACTCACATATTTCAGCTTTGTGTAGAAATAAAAGTCGGGGTATTCGCGAAATAAACGTTTTTCAGGGCACGAAATGCTCCAGAAACATACAGCAACAGTGTTTCTGATCATCAGATTGAAGTTGACGTTTTTATAGGGATCAAATCCAATCCAAGTAAATTGCTGAAGAAGAAGAAGAAGAAGAAGAAGAAGAAGAAGAAGAAGAAGAAGAAGAAGAAGAAGAAGAAGAAGAAGAAGAAGAAGAAGAAGAAGAATAACAACAACAACAACAACAACTACTACTACTACTACTACTACTACTACTACTACTACTACTACTACTACTACTACTACTACTACTACTACTACTACTACTAACAAGTAATCGCCCATCCCTAAAACAGAAATTTCAAAATTTTAAAATTTCGGTGCCAAAGATAGCAGTATAATGCATAAAACTCGAATTACTGTTTGCGATTTGTCTTATGTTTTCAATAGCTTAGCTATTTGTTTAAATCATAGCGTATGGCCATTAATGTGACACAAAGCACATATGGCAGAACATCATTTGTCTTTTTAAAAAAAGCTGAAAAGCCTAAATATTTTTTTTTCAGATCCTTGATTGTTGTACATGTACCCAGCCATGCTATCTGAAAAATTGGTGGAAAAAAAATAAAATACTTATAAGTATTTCAATCTGAAATGTTAGTAAAATGTCATATATTTCTGAGATTTTTCTCGCAAAAATGGCATAAACCAATATTCTCACAAAACTTTTGGGAATAAAAAAATTAAAAGTCTTAAAATTTGACAGCCTGCAACTAAAACGGGAATACGGTTAAGATCAAAGATGTCGCTGACTTTTTTCATTTAAATGCCCTCGTAGACTGTTGATATGCATCCAGCTGAATGTATGCTTTAAGTCAAATATACGCTTCAGTGCAAAGAGTCATTAAGGCCTTCTAAGAACCTTATCACTAACCTTAGCATACGTGTGATATGTATTCAAAACTACTTTTGTAAAATATTCTGACCGATCCTGCTTTAATGATACATAACTTTGCGTGTGAAATATTCAGAAATTTATATCGACTTTAATCAGGTGTTATGCCATAAATATGACGTGGATAGTGAACACGGATGAATGATGAACATATTTAGAAGATTAAATTTAATAGCATTTCACTCCGTACTGCCTATAATCATGAGCATTGAAATCTGGCATCCATTAATAAGTACACTTAACCAGGTAAATATAGTGAGCAGAATATGCTTCTCGTGATCGTAGAGTTATGGGAAAACTCAAACGATATAAATTTTAGCAAAAAGAGACAGAGGGGACGTAAAAGAGAGAAAAAATATGTGTTTTGTTGTATATATATTTTATGCAAAAAGGGACATTGATACCATACTCTTCTCGTGATCGTAGAGTTATGGGAAAACTCAAACGACATAAATTTTAGCAAAAAGAGACAGAGGGGACGTGAAAGAGAGAAAAAATATGTGTTTTGTTGTATATATATTTTATGCAAAAAGGGACATTGATACCATATATATATATATATATATATATATATATATATATATATATATATATATATATATATATATATATATATATATATAGCAAAAAGAGACAGAGGGGACGTGAAAGAGAGAAAAAATATGTGTTTTGTTGTATATATATTTTATGCAAAAAGGGACATTGATACCATATATATATTTAGCAAAAAGAGACAGAAGGGACGTGAAAGAGAGAAAAAATATGTGTTTTGTTGTATATATATTTTATGCAAAAAGGGACATTGATACCATATATATATATATATATATATATATATATATATATATATATATATATATATATATATATATATATATATATATATATATATATTTAGCAAAAAGAGACAGAAGGGACGTGAAAGAGAGAAAAAATGTTTTGTTGTATATATATTTTATGCAAAAAGGGACATTGATACCATATATATAATTAGCAAAAAGAGACAGAGGGGACGTGAAAGAGAGAAAAAATATGTGTTTTGTTGTATATATATTTTATGCAAAAAGGGACATTGATACCATACTCTTCTCGTGATCGTAGAGTTATGGGAAAACTCAAACGATATAAATTTTAGCAAAAAGAGACAAAGGGGACGTGAAAGAGAGAAAAAATATGTGTTTTGTTGTATATATATTTTATGCAAAAAGGGACAATTGATACCATATATATATTTAGCAAAAAGAGACAGAGGGGACGTGAAAGAGAGAAAAAATATGTGTTTTGTTGTATATATATTTTATGCAAAAAGGGACATTGATACCATATATATATATATATATATATATATATATATATATATATATATATATATATATATATATATATATATATATATATATGCAAAAAGGGACATTGATACCATATATATATATATATATATATATATATATATATATATATATATATATATATGGTATCAATGTCCCTTTTTGCATAAAATATATATACAACAAAACACATATTTTTTCTCTCTTTCACGTCCCCTCTGTCTCTTTTTGCTAAAATTTATATCGTTTGAGTTTTCCCATAACTCTACGATCACGAGAAGCATATTCTGCTCACTATATTTACCTGGTTAAGTGTACTTATTAATGGATGCCAGATTTCAATGCTCATCATTATAGCCTGGTTAGTTACTAGTTTCGTACTGTTCGTCGTCAGTTTATTGCATCTATTTTAATTAATCCCTGACACACGTGATCCCTTGAAAGGGTTGTTATTCAAAGGGTTTCAGTACGCTTGAAAGGGTTGTTATTCGCCATATGATTTGTATTCTTTATATACGTTTTGTAACTAAAATCCACGCAGGGTGTATTATCTTGAACATAATATAACAGAATATAGTGGTTAGAGCGTCCGTCTCGGACGCGGGAGATCGTGGGATTGATCCCCGGCCGAGACATACCAAAGACCTATACAAATAGCACTAACAGCAGCATCGCTTGGTGCTTAGCATTATGAAGTTATTTGTTAGGACCGGTCTGCCTGGTGTCAGGATAATGTGAATGGGTGGTACATCATGCTCCATGTCTGAAGCATGATGCCTCATTGAAATGCTCACTATAAACTGCCACACTGCAGACATCACAGCGATATGACTGAGACATTGTTAAAGCTGCGTTAAAAAATTCAAATCACACACACATATACGCACACACACACACACACATACACAACAGACAAAATAAAAGTGAAGTGTGTGAGGCGCCGATCAATGTCAAAGCGAATTATTGAACTTGTTTGATTATAATCTTAAGACATGAACAAGAAGAATCTCAAGTGAACTGGCCTCTAGCATGAGATCGAGTTACTCTGAAATTAAACAACCCTATCTTAAAGTTTAAGAAAAGGAGGCTCTCACATTCTTCTTTGGGCTCTTGGTTTTGCTGCCAAAAAGAAGCAGATGAATCGCCATTGACAACGTTGGCAACTGTAAGCGCGATCCATGAGTTTGTAATCTACAATAAAAAAAAAACATCGCGTATAAGAACTGCGCATTCTAATTCAAATACAATGTATAATAAATAAACTATAATGCATCGAACAATGTTCGCGTAAGGGTAAGTTTGCAAGTGTTTGCAAAATATTGGGGATTGTTGCAAGAATAGCGATATGAATAAAATGACATCAGTCTAATATAGAGAATAATTGTGAAAACATATGGGTGTTTTAGATATACTAAATTATTTGTATTTAAATTTGTAGACACCAAACCATTGTAAATCTTTAGAACTCTTTCTATACGAACATTATGAAAATGTCGTTCCGTTTGACAGTGACAGAATACAAATGTTTATACGTAAATGAATCTCATAACACCCTAAGCGTCAATTTATTTGCATCGTAGTCTTCTATATTAGATATTCATCTCTTTTGATTTCTTAAATAAGAAAAAAGCAACATAAATAAAACAGAAAGACACTAAATAAATGCTGATAATAGCACTATTACTTGTTGCTTTCTTCATTTCTTTTGGTATATTTACCTAAACTTTTTCACCAGGCAGACTTTCGTTTTGTTTCAATTGCACAATACAGTAAGGCATTCTTGACATTTTATTAGCCAAGTATATCTGTGGAGAGGATTTCACTTAAGGAAGCAAATGGTTTATTTCATAAGTTTCATAAGACACTGTTGGTGCTATTATATCGCAAACTATTCTTCCTAAACATTTGACAGAACATTACCGCTTAGTTTCTAGCCTATAGTATTAACCGCTTTTTATCCTCAACATGTCATGATCGCATCGTGTGGGTTTGTTATATCTTCAGTTTCATCTGTACGACCTAATAATATAATAATAATAATAATAATAATAATAATAATAATAATAATAATAATAATAATAATAATAATAATATTATTATTATTATTATTATTATTATTATTATTATTATTATTATTATTATTATTATTATTATTATTATAATAAACATTCAGATATTTAGCAGTTTTGAATTATATGACAAATTAGGAAATTTTTAAATTATATGAAAGAGAAATGAAAGGATAGCATAACGCAGAAAACTTGTTTTGAAACTGAAATAAGGAACAGTTCATATTGATATTGGTGGAAAGGCAAATCTCTATGAATGTACGACTAATGTGAAAAGTTGTTAAGAATATCAGTACATCCCGTTTTTCTTTTATAGAAATGTAATTTCGCAGATAAATTCCATACGTTAGACATATAAAATGCGCCGCATCTTTGATGAAATATATAATAAACGACATAGAAATATTGGATCTCTTCTAGCAACATCTGGCAAGGAGTCAAGTTAGTTGACTATGGGTCAACTACAGTCAATTATTATAAGTTATTTCTTGTTACTCATCCTACACGTAAAATGTACCAAGCAAAACTGTGAAGATATTCCATTACAAAAAATACAAGAGAAATACATGCGTTGGTCTGCAAGGGGAGGACAGTTTCAATTAGATTATTCATTCTCCCAATTACAGGACTTCCGATCTCGAATTCAGAATAATACGAATATAAAATTTCTGGATGTATTGGAGCATAATGTTTCTATATATGCTCTATCTGATAGAAAGTGTCCTTCGAAGCTGAACACAGGGTCATCACTTACGCAGGATCGTGCCGACTGCCCCTGGTACCTTGCGCTGACTTACAGTGAAGAAAGATGGCCCAAACAGATTTTGCAATCTAGGTGTAAGTGCAAAAAATGCTTAAACTGTAACATAACGGAAACGAAATGCGAAGAAATACGTTTGCTGAAAGAGATACTTCTCAGATCGTGCAATTTGAAAACAAAGAAATACGAATGGAAAGAGGCTTACCAAGAAGTCACCATTGGATGCACATCTGTAGCTCTCCACAAGAAAATGAAAATAAAGTCCAACTGACCTTTCATTGTGCTGAACCTTTGTTACACAAATATTATTGATCAGAATTTATACTTGTCATATATATATATATATATATATATATATATATATATATATATATATATATATATATATATATATATATATATATATATATATATATATATATATATATGCTGCGAATCAACTTCAACATATTTTGTCATCGCTCTATAAATTATTATATATATATGAAGGATATGTCCATGTTTGATTTGAAGTAGATTTCAAGAAATCGATTACAGATAATAACATTTTGTAATATTTGATCATATCAGTATCGTTCATTCCTGCGCAAGCTGATGCTATATAATAAATATTGTTTACATCAAAAATGTTTTGGCGCCCATTCAGACAATTCAGTTTGTTTTTTTCTGGATGGATAATGAGCAAACAAGATTTCACATTTTTCTCCTTTCATTGATTAGTCATTTTATGAGAATATTCGATGGCTCAGGCTAGATTCATACTATACAACTATATATCAATAAACACACACACACACACACACATATATATATATATATATATATATATATATATAGATGCAATAAACTGACGACGAACAGTACGAAACTAGTAACTAACTAGCCTAAGCGCTTTCGACTCTTAATGAGTCTTTTTCAAAGGCAAATACAAAACATAGTTACGACAAACAAATAAACACAAAAACGTTGCGTTTGTAAACCTCTACATTTCTATCTTCACATGTGTTAAAACTATAAATACAACCAGCTTGTGTAGACTAGTTGCGGAAACTGAAAACGTTGTATAATTCCCTAAAAGTCTACAAGCCAAAGCGACATCTATTTTTATTTTGTGTACATATGTAACGCAGATTATATCCCGGATATTTGGTTCTATACCGGTTATTCTTATAGTAAAAATTGAAGGATAAGAAGATTTAGAAAATGTTAAATTCTACTAGTGCATAGTTTTCATTTTCTAGTCTTCTTGGTTTAGACCGCTTGGTTTCAATGTTCTAAGGCGGCGTATCCAGTATGATTCCTTTTCCTTCCTGGTTTCGGAACTCCAGCTGTGGTTGTTGGCAATAGCGATAAGTATTATATCACTGAAAGTGTGGCCAGGGGAGGAGAAGTGTTCTGCGACCGGGCTTCTGTACAGCTTTTTTGTCATCCAATCAGATCTATGAAGGTTTATCCTTATGTGTAGCTTTTCAGTTTCTCCCACGTACTGAAGGCCACAGATCTTACATGTGATGAGATAAATCACATTCTCTGTTTTGCACGTTTTGTTTGGACCATGTATGTTTAGTTTTTCTTTAGTCACTGTGCTAGTGAATGTCTTGGTCTCTATCATATGTTGACAGGTTTTACATCTTTTATCGCCACAGGGTCCAGATTGACTAGGTTGGTTTTGACTAGCGATTGTTGTTAGCTTGGCCCTGACTAGGATGTCCTTTAGGTTTTTTGGTCTCCGGTAAGCTACTACAGGTTTGTTCGGAAGTATTAGGTTTAGTACGTCTGACGATTGCACGGTTGGCCAGTGGTTTGCGATGATTTTACCTACTTTGGGATTGTCTGGGTGATAGGTCAGAATAAATGGTATCCTATCAACCTTTTCTTTCTGTCCATATCTGAGTAGGTCATCACGGTTTGTTTGTTTGGCCCTTTGGATTGCCTCCGCAATCAGGTCTTTGTCGTAGCCTCGGTAAATTAAATGTTTAGCCAGCTCTTCAGACCTTTCTATGAATCTTTCATCGTCGGAGCAAATTCTGCGTATCCTCAGTGCCTGGCTATATGGAATGTTCTTAATGCAGTGTTTTGGATGACAGCTGGTTGGGAGAAGATACTGGTGTTTGTCGGTTGGTTTCGAGTAGATGTCTGTGTGTAATTTGTTTTCCACCAGTCTGGTTGTTGTGTCCAGGAAAACATGGTTTGAGTTGGAAATTTCTGCCGTGAATTTTATTGAAGGATGGAAGTTGTTTGCCTTTGAAATGAAGTCATCCAGACTTTCTCTTCCATACTGCCACTTCATTTCTATATCATCGATAAAGCGTACCCACTGGTATGGTGTACGCTCAACCGATGCTAAGAGCTTTCCCTCAAGTTTTCCCATGAAAATGTTAGCATACGAAGGGGCCATTTTAGTACCCATTGCAGTTCCATTGATTTGTAGGTAGTTTTCTTCATTAAATTCAAAGTTGTTGAGTTTTAGGACAAGCTCCAGGAGTTGGATTAAGAAGTGTGTGGGTGGATTGTTTACAGTTCTTGTTTCCCATGCTTCGCTGCATGCCTGTAACCCTTCGTTGTGCGGTATGTTGGTGTACAAAGATGTGACGTCTAAGGAAGCAAGTAATGTATCTGGCAGTAATGGTTCACTAGCTTTGCTTTTTATGAGATAATCTGTCGTGTCTTGAAGATATGATGGTAATTTGTGGACATGTGGTCTCATAAAATGATCTAAATATTCTGATATCCTTTCTGTGGGGTGCCCGTTACCTGAGATTATAGGTCTGCCAGGGTTTCCTTGTTTGTGGATTTTGGGTAGAAGATAAAATCTACCTGCTCTTGGGTTTTCTGGGCTTAAGTAGTTTTTGGTTTGCTGGTCTATGTGTCCGCTTTGGTACGCCTCGTCAATAACATTAGTGATGATTTTTGCATATTCCAGCGTTGGATCATGGTCCAGTTTTTGGTAGAACCTAGCGTCACTTAGTTGTCTACTTGCTTCACTAATGTAGTCTTCCCTATTCATAACGACAACAGCGGAACCCTTATCTGCAGGCTTAATTATTATGTCTGTTCTGCTTTTCAGTGAGTGCAGGGCATCTGTTTCTTCTTTTGTCAAATTAGAATATTTGTTAGTATGGTTGATATGTCTGGAAATATCGTTTTCAACCGAGTTGATAAAGGCTTCCAGATTCGGAATTGAACTTTTTGGTGGGGTCCAGTTACTTTTCTTTCTAAATGTGGGTTGGTCGCAGCTTATATTTTCCTTTGATTTGCTTGGTGGTTGCAAGGCAAAATGGGCTTTGAGTCTTAGTCGGCGGATGAATTCTTCGGTGTCATTCTTAAGCTTCCCTCTGTCGTATGTTTTAGGACGGGGACAGAAACTCAAACCTTTCGATAACAGTTTTGTTTCTGCATCAGTAAGTTCTAAATTGGAGATGTTGACTACTGTGTTAGTAACAGTTGCATTAGTGTTTGTTACAGAGTGCTTGCGATTCTTCCTTTTGCGGCGATTTTTCTTCTTACGGTTGTTTTTGGAAGAAATTTCGTCAATTGAAGTTTCTTCACAACAGTCCATTGGTTGTAGATCATGACTTCTAAATTTTCTCTCTCTGACTTTGTATAGTTTCGAAGAGAGTCTTTTTTCATCTTTATTTAATTTGGAGTAAAACGTTTTCAATTGTTCTTCTGTTGAGACGGAATTGAGCTGATGTTTTAGTTCTTCAATGGTTGCTGATTTGGCTAGATATTGATGATTTACGTTTTTACTAAGTAGGGCTGTGAGTTTCATGGAAGCGTCGTGAGTTATTTTATTCCATCTTTTGTTGAATCTGTTTGAACTCTTGCCAATAATTTGTGGTTTCACATGAATTTGAAGACCTTTAGTGACTGTATTTGTTTCGAGGAAATGATGCAAGAAAGTGCAATGATGCTTTAGGCGAATTAAAGCATTAGTTTCATTGCGTAAAGTTTTGAATGTTTTCTGTATTTGTTGAGACATCGTCTCCATTCTAAGAGATACGGCAACAATTTAAATATAAGAAGGAAACAATGGAACGGATACAGTAACACTACATAAATACAAGACAGAAAAGGGTGTTAGATCACACCAAAGGTAGATCGAGCCATACGAGGTAGGTAATATAAAGAATACAAATCATATGGCGAATAACAACCCTCTCAAGCGTACTGGATCCACCAAGGGATCACGTCTGTCAGGGATTAATTAAAATAGATGCAATAAACTGACGACGAACAGTACGAAACTAGTAACTAACTAGCCTAAGCGCTTTCGACTCTTAATGAGTCTTTTTCAAAGGCAAATACAAAACATAGTTACGACAAACAAATAAACACAAAAACGTTGCGTTTGTAAACCTCTACATTTCTATCTTCACATGTGTTAAAACTATAAATACAACCAGCTTGTGTAGACTAGTTGCGGAAACTGAAAACGTTGTATAATTCCCTAAAAGTCTACAAGCCAAAGCGACATCTATTTTTATTTTGTGTACATATGTAACGCAGATTATATCCCGGATATTTGGTTCTATACCGGTTATTCTTATAGTAAAAATTGAAGGATAAGAAGATTTAGAAAATGTTAAATTCTACTAGTGCATAGTTTTCATTTTCTAGTCTTCTTGGTTTAGACCGCTTGGTTTCAATGTTCTAAGGCGGCGTATCCAGTATGATTCCTTTTCCTTCCTGGTTTCGGAACTCCAGCTGTGGTTGTTGGCAATAGCGATAAGTATTATATCACTGAAAGTGTGGCCAGGGGAGGAGAAGTGTTCTGCGACCGGGCTTCTGTACAGCTTTTTTGTCATCCAATCAGATCTATGAAGGTTTATCCTTATGTGTAGCTTTTCAGTTTCTCCCACGTACTGAAGGCCACAGATCTTACATGTGATGAGATAAATCACATTCTCTGTTTTGCACGTTTTGTTTGGACCATGTATGTTTAGTTTTTCTTTAGTCACTGTGCTAGTGAATGTCTTGGTCTCTATCATATGTTGACAGGTTTTACATCTTTTATCGCCACAGGGTCCAGATTGACTAGGTTGGTTTTGACTAGCGATTGTTGTTAGCTTGGCCCTGACTAGGATGTCCTTTAGGTTTTTTGGTCTCCGGTAAGCTACTACAGGTTTGTTCGGAAGTATTAGGTTTAGTACGTCTGACGATTGCACGGTTGGCCAGTGGTTTGCGATGATTTTACCTACTTTGGGATTGTCTGGGTGATAGGTCAGAATAAATGGTATCCTATCAACCTTTTCTTTCTGTCCATATCTGAGTAGGTCATCACGGTTTGTTTGTTTGGCCCTTTGGATTGCCTCCGCAATCAGGTCTTTGTCGTAGCCTCGGTAAATTAAATGTTTAGCCAGCTCTTCAGACCTTTCTATGAATCTTTCATCGTCGGAGCAAATTCTGCGTATCCTCAGTGCCTGGCTATATGGAATGTTCTTAATGCAGTGTTTTGGATGACAGCTGGTTGGGAGAAGATACTGGTGTTTGTCGGTTGGTTTCGAGTAGATGTCTGTGTGTAATTTGTTTTCCACCAGTCTGGTTGTTGTGTCCAGGAAAACATGGTTTGAGTTGGAAATTTCTGCCGTGAATTTTATTGAAGGATGGAAGTTGTTTGCCTTTGAAATGAAGTCATCCAGACTTTCTCTTCCATACTGCCACTTCATTTCTATATCATCGATAAAGCGTACCCACTGGTATGGTGTACGCTCAACCGATGCTAAGAGCTTTCCCTCAAGTTTTCCCATGAAAATGTTAGCATACGAAGGGGCCATTTTAGTACCCATTGCAGTTCCATTGATTTGTAGGTAGTTTTCTTCATTAAATTCAAAGTTGTTGAGTTTTAGGACAAGCTCCAGGAGTTGGATTAAGAAGTGTGTGGGTGGATTGTTTACAGTTCTTGTTTCCCATGCTTCGCTGCATGCCTGTAACCCTTCGTTGTGCGGTATGTTGGTGTACAAAGATGTGACGTCTAAGGAAGCAAGTAATGTATCTGGCAGTAATGGTTCACTAGCTTTGCTTTTTATGAGATAATCTGTCGTGTCTTGAAGATATGATGGTAATTTGTGGACATGTGGTCTCATAAAATGATCTAAATATTCTGATATCCTTTCTGTGGGGTGCCCGTTACCTGAGATTATAGGTCTGCCAGGGTTTCCTTGTTTGTGGATTTTGGGTAGAAGATAAAATCTACCTGCTCTTGGGTTTTCTGGGCTTAAGTAGTTTTTGGTTTGCTGGTCTATGTGTCCGCTTTGGTACGCCTCGTCAATAACATTAGTGATGATTTTTGCATATTCCAGCGTTGGATCATGGTCCAGTTTTTGGTAGAACCTAGCGTCACTTAGTTGTCTACTTGCTTCACTAATGTAGTCTTCCCTATTCATAACGACAACAGCGGAACCCTTATCTGCAGGCTTAATTATTATGTCTGTTCTGCTTTTCAGTGAGTGCAGGGCATCTGTTTCTTCTTTTGTCAAATTAGAATATTTGTTAGTATGGTTGATATGTCTGGAAATATCGTTTTCAACCGAGTTGATAAAGGCTTCCAGATTCGGAATTGAACTTTTTGGTGGGGTCCAGTTACTTTTCTTTCTAAATGTGGGTTGGTCGCAGCTTATATTTTCCTTTGATTTGCTTGGTGGTTGCAAGGCAAAATGGGCTTTGAGTCTTAGTCGGCGGATGAATTCTTCGGTGTCATTCTTAAGCTTCCCTCTGTCGTATGTTTTAGGACGGGGACAGAAACTCAAACCTTTCGATAACAGTTTTGTTTCTGCATCAGTAAGTTCTAAATTGGAGATGTTGACTACTGTGTTAGTAACAGTTGCATTAGTGTTTGTTACAGAGTGCTTGCGATTCTTCCTTTTGCGGCGATTTTTCTTCTTACGGTTGTTTTTGGAAGAAATTTCGTCAATTGTCATCCAAAACACTGCATTAAGAACATTCCATATAGCCAGGCACTGAGGATACGCAGAATTTGCTCCGACGATGAAAGATTCATAGAAAGGTCTGAAGAGCTGGCTAAACATTTAATTTACCGAGGCTACGACAAAGACCTGATTGCGGAGGCAATCCAAAGGGCCAAACAAACAAACCGTGATGACCTACTCAGATATGGACAGAAAGAAAAGGTTGATAGGATACCATTTATTCTGACCTATCACCCAGACAATCCCAAAGTAGGTAAAATCATCGCAAACCACTGGCCAACCGTGCAATCGTCAGACGTACTAAACCTAATACTTCCGAACAAACCTGTAGTAGCTTACCGGAGACCAAAAAACCTAAAGGACATCCTAGTCAGGGCCAAGCTAACAACAATCGCTAGTCAAAACCAACCTAGTCAATCTGGACCCTGTGGCGATAAAAGATGTAAAACCTGTCAACATATGATAGAGACCAAGACATTCACTAGCACAGTGACTAAAGAAAAACTAAACATACATGGTCCAAACAAAACGTGCAAAACAGAGAATGTGATTTATCTCATCACATGTAAGATCTGTGGCCTTCAGTACGTGGGAGAAACTGAAAAGCTACACATAAGGATAAACCTTCATAGATCTGATTGGATGACAAAAAAGCTGTACAGAAGCCCGGTCGCAGAACACTTCTCCTCCCCTGGCCACACTTTCAGTGATATAATACTTATCGCTATTGCCAACAACCACAGCTGGAGTTCCGAAACCAGGAAGGAAAAGGAATCATACTGGATACGCCGCCTTAGAACATTGAAACCAAGCGGTCTAAACCAAGAAGACTAGAAAATGAAAACTATGCACTAGTAGAATTTAACATTTTCTAAATCTTCTTATCCTTCAATTTTTACTATAAGAATAACCGGTATAGAACCAAATATCCGGGATATAATCTGCGTTACATATGTACACAAAATAAAAATAGATGTCGCTTTGGCTTGTAGACTTTTAGGGAATTATACAACGTTTTCAGTTTCCGCAACTAGTCTACACAAGCTGGTTGTATTTATAGTTTTAACACATGTGAAGATAGAAATGTAGAGGTTTACAAACGCAACGTTTTTGTGTTTATTTGTTTGTCGTAACTATGTTTTGTATTTGCCTTTGAAAAAGACTCATTAAGAGTCGAAAGCGCTTAGGCTAGTTAGTTACTAGTTTCGTACTGTTCGTCGTCAGTTTATTGCATCTATTTTAATTAATCCCTGACAGACGTGATCCCTTGGTGGATCCAGTACGCTTGAGAGGGTTGTTATTCGCCATATGATTTGTATTCTTTATATATATATATATATATATATATATATATATATATATATATATATATATATATATATATATATATATATATATATATATATATATATGTATGTGTGTGTGTGTGTGTGTGTTTATTGATATATAGTTGTATAGTATGAATCTAGCCTGAGCCATCGAATATTCTCATAAAATGACTAATCAATGAAAGGAGAAAAATGTGAAATCTTGTTTGCTCTATATATATATATATATATATATATATATATATATATATATATATATATATATATATATATATAGAGAGAGAGAGAGAGAGAGAGAGAGAGAGAGAGAGAGAGAGAGAGAGAGAGAGAGAGAGAGAGAGAGAGAGAGAGAGAGATGGATCAGTGGAGGAAACAACTTACATCTACAATGATATACTATTCACCATATCCTATAAGCCCATATTGTTTGATTATTTTACGAAAGGAGAAACCTACCAGTGTTGAGTATAAAATGCACAGGTATTACAAAACTAAAAATGTATAATAATAATAATAATAATAATAATAATAATAATAATAATAATAATAATAATAATAATAATAATAATAAACAACTAACAACATGAAATTGGGTTTTTAATTTGCATTAGCAAAGGCATCATTTCGCAAATAAGTCATTACTTTAAATAAACCTGTTAAATTTAATTTATTTGAAGGTAGATTTAGTATCATAAGTCCTAAATTAACGAAGGAACCTACCTAATTATTCGCTTTGCAATGTAAAAGTATATTAATACTACAAAACGGTTCGGTACCAACGATGACTGAATAGTATTCTCTATCCATGATATATGATATTGATTCTTTTCTCTTATTTCCTTTTTGGAAACTGAGCAAGTACAATATCAATTTATGATTATTATCCTACCATCTTAAACGTGTTTTTTTTTTTTAGAAAGTATTATTTATAATGGAAAGGCGATAATAAGTTGTCAGAACAGTTCTACCCATTTCTAACCGCATTGTTTGCAATAGAATATGTTTAAACAAGGCAACTAATCACAAAAGAAAAGACAGAAAAAAAGATCAATCAACATGAAGCACTTACAATAAGTGAAACGTCGGAGAAACATGCGCTACTATCACCAGAGTAAGTTTTACATCAAAGGCATCAACAATATTCAGCGGACTTCACTTGGCAATAATGAAATGAGTTTTAGTATTTCAATCATATCGAACAACTAGGTACGAATATGTTTATCAGTTTACGACTTACATTGTGGTTTGGCTGGAAAAGAGTAGAGAGACCCAGAAGTAACTTTCGTACTTTGGATCATACATCATATGTGAAATCAATACAAAATAATGTGAAATCAATGCAAGACAATGTGAAATCAATACAAGATAACGTGAAATCAATACAAGATATGTGAAATCAATACAATATAATGTGAAATCAATACAAGATAATGTGAAATCAATACAAGATAGCGTGAAATCAATACAAGATATGTGAAATCAATACAAGATAATGTGAAATCAATACAAGATAACGTGAAATCAATACAAGATACGTGAAATCAATACAAGATAATGTACAATCAATACAAAATATGTGAAATCAATACAAGATAACGTGAAATCAATACAAGATATGTGAAATCAATACAAGATAATGTAAATCAATACAAGATAATGTGAAATCAATACAAGATAACGTGAAATCAATACAAGATATGTGAAATCAATACAAGATCATGTACAATCGATACAAAATATGTGAAATCAATACAAGGTAACGTGAAATCAATACAAGATATGTGAAATCAATACAAGATAATGTGAAATCAATACAAGATAACGTGAAGTCAATACAAGATATGTGAAATCAATACAAGATAATGTGAAATCAATACAAGATAATGTGAAATCAATACAAGATAACGTGAAATCAATACAAGATATGTGAAATCAATACAAGATAATGTGAAATCAATACAAGATAATGTGAAATCAATATAAGATAACGTGAAATCAATACAAGATATGTGAAATCAATACAAGATAATGTAAAATCAATACAAAATATGTGAAATCAATACAAGATATGTGAAATCAATACATTAAAATATAGGTGATAAATTTATCAATACTCAAATAAAGGAAATCATCTGCAATTGTTTAGACACAATATATACAGAATTTGAATTAGATAAATTGTTGCGAAGATTGGCAAGTGCTTTTTTATGTTGATTCAGTTAAGCATATCTATAGTTCGGATCTCGATGAAGTTCCAAGATGGAAGGGTATGACGTCCATTATAGTCTGTCCTTTGTCCTTCGCTGTTGTGTCAACAGTTACTTGCTTAATCACCGATTTTGGGTTTAGAATTCCAAAATAAATTCCAATAAATATCTTTGTCCAAGAATTTTGATGAAGAAGAGCACTTGTATGTTTTCCAGAGAAATTAATTACTAATTGCGAAAAGTAGAAAAACTGAAATCAAATTGATCACGATATCTCTGAGCTCCGAAGGTATCAATTTACGACTATTTGGCACTAAAATATCTGCTAAACCCTTAACTAAAACGCAGTTTAGACCCGTGATAGGTCACGTGATCTCATAGACCAAACAAAGTAGTAAAATAATGTCAATTAGTACGTAGGCTGTTTACTGGTTTGATTGTACTGAACGAATCGTACAATAAGATTCAATAATAAAAAGTTGTTTACAAAATAAAGCGAACACACAAGCTAAGGATGACATTGATTACTGCCAACATTGTTCACTCTGTGTTTATGAATTTCTGAATCAATGTCAGTAACTAAGTCAGCTAAAACTGCAGTGTAGCAAACACTGCTACGTTTTACATCAGGCTAAAAAGAAATCCCAACCCCACACCCACACCCACATCATAAACTATTTTCTATTGAGAATGCAAAGATTGATTTAAAACTGCAATATGTACATGAGAGTGTGATGATGCGTAAAATATTTCCACAAGCGTTCTTTATTTCAAGGTGCGTTGGAAGCATTCAACGATGCTAGCTTTGGTTTCAAGTTTCTCGGTGGTGAAAAATGAAAGTCTCATTTTTCTTAATTATTTTTGGAAAGCTTTGTTCAAATATTTGTTGCTTTTGTCGGTTTGCCATTGAAGAGGTTGACGCTAGCTTATTTTCAACACCATTTTGAGGGATCACACTAACTCAGTGCGCAATTTGAAAATCAATGACATGACCCAGGCAAATTTAGAAAAGACGTCGATGAAACAAAACAAATATTTAAAGCCATGATTGTAGGTGGCCAAATAAGAGACATCGGCTGGCTAAATCGGTTTGCCATTGATGATCGATACCTTCAACTCTGGTGCGATTTTTGGAAAAAGTTTTGAATGGATTAAACGTAACTTGCTCGTGTAACCATCGTTGCACTTTTGTTAAACGGACACTTATCAGTAGAGTATTGGCAGCACAATACAATTTATGCGCTCCTCCGTAACCTGCTAGATGGGATAAATCGTAGTAAATGCTCACTAACACCTTTCCCATTTTAATAGGTTATCCACTCTTCACTGATGCTGCTCTTTTCCTCGTGTTTTTCTTCCCTGGATTGTAATGCTTTACGTGTCCGACGAGCAATAAGTGTCGAGGAGGTGGATATCTAAACAGGGGTAATCAGTTATTGTTTCACATCTGGTTTCCCTTCTTTCTTTGTTTTCTTCAGAGGAAGAAGTGGTAGCTGTATGTTTAATCCAGCAAATTTTGGATGTAGATGGTATTGTTAACTTGCGTACTTTTTCTGGTGCAGTTTGAAAGTCTTTTTCTGTCTTGATGACTGGGGATAGTGGTGGTAGCGGTGGTCTTATGCATTTTGGTACAAAAGTTGCTCTCTTTGCAACAATTGACCTTACCGTTGATATTTTCCATTTCAGACAAATCATGGCGATCCATCAACGTTTGCAATTCGTATTGTGACTGGCACATCTCGGTCAAACTAGAATTGGGAGGTAAATGCGGGTTCCGTTGTTCTTGCCAACGATGGTATTGCATCCATCGTGTTTAAGCTACTAAAGTGAGCTTTCGTCGTTCCTTTGGATTTCAAGGGCCACCTCTGAGATCTGTGGACTCTAGAGGTCCCTTTTATCTTGGAGCTATAGTGTGGATAGGGCCTGTAAAACTCTTCCCAACATACCGCTCAGAAGCTTCTCTATTACATTTCAACAACTTCTTTTCGTTTTACTAATAGGTATTTTCTTTTTGACCATTTGGCCAAGAACGTGTTTGGATAATCATTCTTTCTGATGTTTTGACAAAGGTATAGTTCGTTTCAAGATATTCAGACAACATTCTCTCACGGTATCGATGACGTCTTTGGAAGGTGTCTGAATGAGTTGTTTTTGCATGGGTGGATGAAATTATGGACAGAACAGATAACATGTCCCAGAGTTTAGCTAAACCAGAAGGCAGTTCCTTCCTTTTATTTCTTTGGGGATAGAAGAAGGATGTATTTTGTGGAGTGACATCTTTGTTTATATGTTGATTGCTTTCGACGCACACACCAAAATATGCTAACGTCGATGACTTGGCACACGGCCTTTTAATTGTTTTTGGACTCTAGCTTCGTTATGAAGGTGACGTTGTCTTGTCCATAAATTCGCCAAAGAATCCTTTTGTTTGGTGCTACTTCTTTCTTTGGACGAGTGTGTTTTGTCTGTGTGTGATGTCGATGTTTGGCTAAGCACATTTCCTGACGACAAGACTGTCTTTTTCATTCCCTTTTCTGGACAGGACAACGCCTATAAGGGAAGACAACGACTATAAGGGAACATACTTTGGAGCACATACGTCTTTTTATCTTATTATTTCTTTTGGAGCTTGTCCGTTAACTTTGTGGCCAAATCATCTCCTAACATATTGAATTGAAAAAAGGACAAAGGAAACATCCTCTTTCGTGGCTTTATCTTTTCTTTGGACGAATGTGTCTTTTGGATGGTGAAGCCGATGCTTGGGTATGCGTTCTTTCCAATGACGAGACTGTCCTTTTTCTTTTTCCTTTTACTTTTTGGACATAAAAAAATGGTGACGGTGTGCGTTTTCTTAGAGGGGGATATCTTTGAGCCTTCAGGAGGGCAAAACTCCTGTTCCCATCGTTTTACCTCAAGTATTTTTATACTGGAGTGTGATGCCACTGATTGTTGACTCGTCATATCAATTTCATTGCAGGCATCACACGTCGTGGAGAGGTTTACAACGGACTAAATCCGAACAGTTCTTGCTTGGATGAATCTAGTAAACTCTTTAACACGCCCTATCTCTCTTGGACTTTGATGTTGGGGACAGGTACTTTGTAATCAGCAACCACTGACGCTAAAATGGAAGAGGGTGTCTTATCTGGAAAAGTCCTTGGAGACACGGGTTTCCAATGTTTCCACAAATTAGGAAATGCGCGTGTCAAATCAGGTTTGGTGGGCATCAACAGCAAGGGTGAAGTGGAAGAACTGGTGATGCAGGTCGTGGTTTACGAATGTAAGGTTGCATACTGGCGGTAGTACCTCTCTTTTGGATTGCTGTTTTCTGTGGAAGAATTCATTTTCTTTTTCTGTGGCTGTGACCTGATCTTGACACTGCTTCACTTTTTCGTTTTCTTCTAGTTACGTCGATGAGAGGCTTTTTTCTTGGGCAGAAATTTGGGAGCGTTGCCATTCTAAATGTTTCTTTAAGAATGAATGCTAACAACAGGTATACAAATCCTACGCGTTGTACCAACATAGTTTTTCTTTTGACAGATTGATATTTACTTTTGGACCATTTGGCAAAGAACGTGTCGATGGATGGCTAAACAAGACATTCCGACAACATTCGAACACGGTATCGATTGCGTCTTTGGAAGCGAACAAGGGCTGTCACGTTGGCCACTATGATGACATTTACAAATTCGTAGGCTTCTGCAAAAGTCCAGTAATTCTTAGAAATGGACCAGGATCAGGTCTTCACGTAGGAAGTTTACTTGTTTCATGTATTTGATTTTGTCGTGAATCATCTGAAAGTGGCTGGAAGGTTACATCTGTGGTAAATTGGTGGTGTTCAAAACACACCAAAATCTTCCACTACGGTTCGTTGCTAGGGAATGACCTCCCGCGGTGTAATTTACCGAGTGTTGAAAAATGGAAAGAAGAATGCAGATCTCTGAACAAGTATATTGAAGAAATAAACACATCGAGTTCCTTTTCAATGAACAACTATAAAAATTATTCAGTTTAACATCAGAATTTAAAATGAAAAGAAATCAATTATATGGTTACCAAAGAAGAAAAAGTACTAACATGTACTCAAATGAAGAAACAATACAAATTGTCTTTACTGTTACAATTAGTTGTCAAGGACAGAATTAATTTAATTCATCATCGCCTATGAGATGTGACCTTTGAGTGCAAAAATGAATGACATCATCACCTATCTTATCCGGACATCGAATCTTTCGTTCGTCCCTGCTCTGCCAATTTTTTGTCTAGTCGTCTGGACCTGGACTCTTGCCAGTTGAACCTTGATTTGACGATCGTCGGTTCGGAATTTGCTCTGGTACTTGGAATTGGTACAGGAATTTTCAGGGATCTCAGGAGAGTTCAGAAATCTCGGGAAAGTTCAGGAAAGCTGTTTCCTTTAATAAATACAATGTCTCGCAATAGACAATCAGTCCCATTTCCAAGTATATCTATATTTGTACATTAATTCGGCTAAGAAAACAAAAGGCATAAATTATGTTACATTCATGTTCACTAATTCCTATGTTTACATAGACGGTCATTGCATGTCCTGACACGCTAGTGTCAAATTCCATTAAATTCCACTTCGTGGCTAACACGTATCTGCATGTATTTAACACCACTTGACTTCTTACATTACATTGGACCCTCAAATTTAACTATTCTAAAATAGTTTACGTGATCAATTAAATATTACGAACTAGTATATGGATATACACTCAATACATGTCTTACTAGACATAATTCATAAACGTACGAAACATTACCCATCATGTATTAAGCTTAATTCTCGCAAATTCCTAAGCGCTCCTTTGTATCGAATATTCAATTGCATGCAATCTTGTCAATTCTCCAAATGAATTGAAAATTAGAAAATCAAAGAATAAAATGTCATCACTAACATTTCACAAAATCCCTGCAAAATTAAATAATACATACACACATCATAACATCAATGCATTTGCAAGTAAATCGACAAATGAAATAGCATCTTAAAATCGGGAAACTAAGACTGCGTACCTTTTGCCGTTTCGTATTCGTTTCCAGCGAACCTCAAATGCAGAGTTTGTCTACTTTCTGAGACTACTCTCACACTTTATTGCAATCACGAGAGACGTCTTTCACGTTTCCCGGAGTCGACCTCCTAAGTTATCACAAGAAATATTGAAGACTGAAGAATTTCTCCAAAGCAAAGCCCTAACAGAGGTACGCTCATAAATCCCTATTAACCAATCGTAATCGACTGTTTCCTAAATCTTCTCCGGAGACTTTCTGAGTCTCGTCACCCTTATGGTATTTTCTGTCTTGGGAAATTGGTAAATGTTGTACACACCTAATACTTAGTATCCCAGTGTTTTGCACAATTTCACTCTAAACTACGTTTCCGTCGATGTTCGTTCTTCCTGGATGTGTTGACAAGGTTGGGTTTTATTTGCATGTTTCAGCACAAGGGAAACATCAATTGAGGTAAACAAGATCTTGCAAATCCGTTGGAGAGAGACATTGAATTTAATCAATCCTTCATGTTGTCGAATGTTGTGCACATTTATTTGTTTTGTCAGTAATTGTGGGTACCCTGCGGAAAAGAGACAATATTTGCACCCGTAAGGATACAGTGAACTCAAGTCCAAGAATTTGATTTCTTTTTCTTTTTGCTGGTCGACGTGATGCAGAAGCAGGTGGCATTCATCCGTCATTCATACAAACTGTCCCGTGGGTTAAGATGGTCCTCCAACTTGTAACTTTCCATGATACGTTTAAACTCGGGATCAGTTTTTAAACTGTGATCGTAACTCGTGTTTTCACATTTTCAGCACTTGGTGTCCATGCTGTTCTGACAAGTGGCATCATACAAGTCTTCCATGTTATGTTGTATATTTCGTTTTTAGTGTAAGCTGAGGGTAGCAGATCGGATATCGGTGAAATAATCAGCAGTTAAACTAGTCTACGATCTTAGGGTTTTATAAGTCATACGTTCCGATAGTCTTTTCGCATTCTCCGTTTCAGGTATGCTGGCTCCATTTGTCTTCCTTGTCACACATCTCACAAGTAATTAAGCCAGCGTAGATCTTTGACCAAGTATTGACGTTTGCCAAACTTGGTCTTTTTAGACCTATAAGAGCCATGGCTTTCTCGGGCATAAATCTTTTACGGTATACTAAGGCAGACGATTTGGCAATGGTGCAGACTTTTATTTTGAAAGGATTGATTTCTCCGTGCTCCAAAACATTGCCGGAAAATGTCCACGTAGGAACTAAAATACCTTAACATTTCTTCCTGAAGGTCGAAATGGCCTGCAGCGTGAGTGTGGTACCAAGCGTAAAACTCTTCTCGTTGTTCGGTGCTCATGTTTTGCTGGGGTCGTAGTAGTGAGAATCAGGCAAATGGGGTAGAACTTCATGTTGATTGACTTCGGTATTGAAAATATATGCGGAAAATAGTCTTTGGCCATTTCCACCATTACAGAGTTTTAGGCATTCGACTCAAAAGGCATGGCCATGTAACTCATCGAATATTTAAACTGCACTTGTCCTACTTGCATAGAAATGATTTTGGCTTCGTTCAAGGTGACTTAAGTGTGTTCTGTACTTTGTTCCGTATAGTAGTTTAGAAGAAACTGTCCATCGTATCCCGACACATTTTGTGCCATCACCGCCGTTGCAAATTCATGGGAATCTCTGTAAAGTTTGAAGTTCTCTTGGCATCCACGTCTCATCGCTAAAGCAAAATCGGTCAGCGTCTTAGGTTTTCGAAGGCTTTTTCAATTCGTTTAGAAATCTTTGCTACTGTTGACTACGGCAAAAGATAGGTTCTTGGACACATTTCTCGCACGTTCAGTGAGCCACGCAGAAATTATGAATGCGAGTCTCTTGAATGCATTCGAAATCGAAAAGATGAAATTCCGTCTTATTCTGGACATCTTTATACTCCTTTTCTGGTTGGTATTTTCAATGTAGCACTCGTGTTTTAAGTCCACAATTTGGTGAAAAATGTGACAGATTCTTTTCTGGAGTTAGGTGTTTCTTGGAATAGTCATGGTACGTATAACTTGTTCACAAGGTGAACAATATTTAATGAGTTGATAAGCACTTTTCTGCTGTGAGCTGTGCGTATTGAGGTGTTGTTAGTAACAGTTGGCTCTGACAAAAATGCGTTGACAAGCTGAGCAAAGCACTCGTTTTTTTATCCTTCGTCAAGTCATGGGTTATAGGCCAAACATAATCGACACTTCGATCCAAATGCTTGTGTTGTTCTCGATTGTTATACCCATAGTCACATTTCTCACAATAATAACTGTATCCCCGGAAACAAGTGATACTGGTAATGGCATCGAAATGTTTATTGTGATAATAGACATGAATGTATTCCCCGTTTTTGAAATGTTTCCTCGAAACAACAGAGGTCCGCGCACTCCTTTGAGGGTATGCTTTCAAGGTGCATGGTGGAGCTAAGACGAGTTGAAATTTTGCATTTAAAGAATGCCATATGGTGTGTCTTTATATATCCTCGCTTGCTGTAGCAGATGTTCAGCTTCTCTTCGTTGTTTGATTCGGTCCGATTGTGGAATATTCTCCATTGCTCTTTTCCATTCTGCCATTTCGTTCTTGTCAGCATTCATTGCGGATTGTTAATTTGGACGAGATTCGTTTTGGTGCTAAGAAGGTCGTCCACCAATATAACACCTTATTGCTTCTGGTACCTTTGGGAAGACAAACATGAGCCATGTACTGTGTAGCTTTTCCATCTGTGATGTTGAAACTTGTCGGATTGCTACAAAGTGTTAAATCTCGTAAATGTTTTAGGAAGGTGTCAATTCTGATGGCCTGTTAAACTCGATCCAAATGTGGAACTTCGGGATATCGTGATGAATGGAAGTGTCATACCATCATCTTTGTTGGCTCAATATTGCTGTTTCAGTGTGGTTAACAAAGAATCCCATAATCGGCAATGAACACCTCTGCTTTCTCCAACAGTAAGTCGGGCCTGAAATATTTCAACTTCACCGTGTACGTCTAATCTGTGGTTCTAAATTTTCTAGGGGAACGTTAATCTGTCTCTCAAATGTGGTAGTAGTTTTCGGGGGTAACTGGTAGTGGACATTGGTTTGACGTAGACTCTACGGGTCTGGATTCTGGCTCACTCATGTCATCTTCAAATGGAATGAATCTGAGTGAAGACTTCAGCTAATGTGCGAGGGGATACGTCACCGTTCTGCTTATAACTTTCTTCTCTTTTCTTCATGAAATGATGCGATCGTTTCATTTCGATTGACAAATGTCAAACACTACATTTTAAACGTCATGGTCCCTTATATATCAATGCAAGGGCAATGTTTTCCTATATAAAGAGCCAGTGTCTTCCCTCAGAGTATTGATTTCACTCTCAATCCTAGCAGAAAGATGGAAGAGCCAACAGAGATCGAACTTTTGATTAGAGCTTTGCAAGGTACACACGAAGGTGTTCTTCAAAGCAGCCGACGGTCTAATCCCTTTCATTCGAAATAAAATTCAAGATAGTTGCTATACCTGTTAGAAGTACTTACACTGGCCTTTTGAATGGCCAGAACGTCAAAGCAAGGCAAGGATTAAAAGAGACAAAGGTCAAGATACCTGTTATCATTGTTAAGAGAAATGACATTGGTCTTCAGACTGCAATAAGCAACAGCAGCAGGAGGAGAGTGTTTTAGAGCAAGAATAAGAGGTACCCTCCAAAAAGGAAGAACCTAGACATGTTCAGAATGACAAGAAAGAGAAGAAAGGAAGACGAGAAGAAAGTGAGGAAGAAGAGGAAAACCCCGTGACAATAAGAAATTCAAAACAAGGAGAAAGTGAAACCACAAAGATGTCAAATTAACATTTTAAATTGATGTGTTGTGACATTCGATTGTAAATATGTGCCATAGTATATACCAGAAACAAAAACACGTACGTGTCTCTTGGTTTTAATTTTATAATAAGGATCTACACTCACGCAGTTCTACGTGTCCATTATGGAAAACATAGAGAGTTTGAGTTCTAATTGATTTTGGCAAACAACGAGTAGTCGCTTTGAGAGAGAGAGAGAGAGAGGGACAGAGAGACAGAGACAGAGACAGACGGAGAGACAGAGAGATAGACAGACAGACAGAGAGATAGAGAGAGACAGACAGAGACAGAGATAGACAGAGAGACTGTGTGTGTGTGTGTGTGTGTGTGTGTGTGTGTGTGTGTGTGTGTGTGTGTGTGAGAGAGAGAGAGAGAGAGAGAGAGAGAGAGAGAGAGAGATGGATGACTGGCCCTAAAATAGCAGTTGGGTGTTTGTTTTATGTTAAAAAAAACAAACTCAAGTATTGCGCTTTAACTGTCTTATCTACTTGCCACAGCAAAGGCCTACTTCTGTACACGTTACTTTCGATAATTTGGTAGAAATCACTAGTGTTGGTCAGGTGCAGTAGGTGTGTCTTTATTTCTTGAGTCGTATTAAAGGAGTCTGATACATTGTTTCAGACTCCTTAGCTCTGCCAGAATGTCTCAGAGAACCGTCACCGTTTGACTTTCACCATCCTTTAACTCTCTCAAACCTTGCTTTCTTCTTCTTCTTCTTCTTCTTCTTCTTCTTCTTCTTCTTCTTCTTCTTCTTCTTCTTCTTCTTCTTCTTCTTCTTCTTCTTCTTCTTCTTTTTCTTCTTCTTCTTCTTCTGTCGTTTTATTCTTGCTTATTATTCTTCTCGCTATTGCTGTTGAATGAAAAAGGCTTGTTCTGCTTCTTTCTGCCGTTGCAAACATTTTTCCAATTCTTCTTTCTGTCTCTGTTTAAACTTCTCGACGTACGGTAAGGAAGGAGACGGTAGTAAAGTTGCTGATACCGGAACACATTTCTTGTGAAGGGAGAAAATCCATTAAATCCCAATTAAAATTGTTCTCTTCTGGAAGAAAGACTGTGTTTGCTTTGGTAGCCGCTGATATGCCATCACTCCTCGTCTCCATTGCTGGTGCACCCCAATTCATCGTCTTCGTAGTTTCCGTCATGTTCTAACTCTGTGACATTGATTCACTGCGCATAGTATCTAGCTCACCTATCTATCGGGAATGTGACTTCAAAGACTGCTCTCTTCGAATTGGAAGATAGCCTAAGCGCTATGATTGAATATCGTAACACATGTTAGGATTGATGAAAGAACTCGATCCGTTGCTATCCGATCTTCCACTGTGATCAACCGAGGTTCACCATTCCATTCACCTGTTCTCGTTGCAAGATGTGGACAAACGTAGAATCGTCTACCATCCTATCGTCAATGATATTCAAGCTGAACTATCCCAAGCCTGTCAAATCATTATGGACAATTACCCGGATGACTGATACAGCCCTTTGGAAACAAAGAATCTACGTGGAGAGGCAAGGCCGTCAGAAAAGGGTCTTAAGCCCAGAGGTCAGACGAAGTTTGAGGAGGAGAAAAAGATCAATGCGATGCCCTCTGTGTTAACTGATGATGCTATTGACCCTAGACAGTCCCAGTTCATTGTCGCTATACATTCCTTATGTTCATTTTCCATTGTCCCTAGAGTAGATCACCTATGTTAAAGTCCCATAGACTCAAGAGTGCAAGCGACCAAATTTAACACTTAGACACACACACACACAAACACACCCCACCCCGCCCCCAATAGACTCTAATGTTACACCGCTCAATACTGGGGTTCACAAAAAGGTATCGGAAAGAACTCGAGTACACGTTGACCAGCCACTCTTACAGCTAAACCAATAATACCATCCACTAATGACTAGAATTGCTACTGATTATAAAAATTTAGACATTTTCCCCATTCCAGTTTAATGAACTGAACGGCATGTTTAAGTTTAAAATTAATTTGAATGTTTTGAAGCGTGTTTGAGAATTTTCAAAAAATTGAATTCTACACTTTCTTTCCTACTGTATGCATATTGTTGCCAAATTAAAGTTCAAGACTTTTATTTTCTTTTATTATGTAATTTTGTACTAAAAATAAATCCATGCATACCAGCAACATTCGAATATCCATCGGTGCATACACAGACATATATATATATATATATATATATATATATATATATATATATATATATATATATATATATATATATATATATATATATTACAAATAATTGCATTATTTGTGTGTAATGAAACAATTTTGCATAATTTGACACTTTCAATTTCAAATGAATTTTATGCATTTTAGGTTTTCATAGATTCAGTTCATTAAATCAAATATATATATATATATATATATATATATATATATATATATATATATATATATATATATATATATATATATATATATATATATTCTTGCATATAAGTGAAACCGTACAAGACAGTTTAGACAGTTTGGTTTTGAAATCCTAGCAACGTGTTATTGAAATTAACATCGCAAAGCTTTGTTGAAGAGGGTATATTGAAAGACCGATCCCTTTACCGTTGAGTAGAAATGTTTAGCAAGAGAAAATTTTAGTGATTTAATGGTGTAAGAATGAGATCGCGATATTAAATATCGTGAAAACTTGCCACCCTATTCAACACATCTCGAAACATAGCCGCAACAATATAAATCAAAATTTAAGTCATATATTTTAAAGAAATTCTCCACATACTGGCCATAAGGTAAGTAATATTACTATGGTATGAGACAATCCCAATTTTTTTATTTTGAATACGTCGAATAAGAACAATTATTTGGAACCTCAATAGATATATACAGGAAGTTGCTCGTGAAATGAAAGTTATTACAATTATTATTGTCTTATGACCATTAATGAAGACAACCTGGAATGTAAAGATAAAATCTCAAGATTTGTGAATCTGTACAGTAGATCATTTTCTGTAATTATCGACCAATCAACATGCCTTTAAAAAAGATCTGCTTTGAACTTTCTTGAACTGAACGCTTTGTCTTTACAGCTGACATGATCTTTTCTTCTATCACAAGACACATTCATTATCTTTCGAACTGAAACTCAAAATAGAAAATACGTAAACTTTTGGACTTTTACACGTTTGTTTTTTTTTTTGACCGCTCCAGACCCTATATAACGAAATGGCCAGCAGTAATTAGAAACACAAGTTACGATCCACTGACAGAGTCATCTCGTGTGTGCCTTTCTCTCACTCAGTAAGAATATACTTTGAGAATAGTGGAATACATACATCAGGCAATCGTTTTATTCTGTAATAGGAAGATTGAAAGACCTTATATTTACTATGTAGAAACATATTCTGGTTAACATATGCAATTTTGTATGGTTTCCAACTATTTCATACATAACGTTTCTATTCCCCGCAAAAACTAGAATCGCCTTTAACATGAAAACATTCTTTTTACCGCAGCTTGTGCCAACATATGTTGTTATTAAATGTAGAAGTTTTCTCTTATAAACTTTAATTTGCTTCTGAATTTTCTTGCAATTCATTTTCAGCTAATATCGTTGTAACCATTATAAGAATTGAAAGTAACTATATTTCATATCTTAGAATAGGTTGCTTCCATATTTTATGAGAAAATACCCAAAATAATTACATGATGATAATGTTTCATTGATTTTAAAAACAAATACCTCATATTCTGCTCGATGTCAATTGCTTTCTATTTAATAGTTTATAAACAAATGGAAATATATATTTGTTAAATAAATAATTAATTTCAAAATTTATGAGTAAGAATAATTTATTCCGCACAATTTGTGCCCATGATAAGTGATATAATATATTTGAAAATATATTAGACCTACCATGTTATTCATAATCAAAGAGATTAACCCCAGTGGCCTGTATTTGAAATGCAAAAATACAATTTAAGACATTTATCTTCTGTCGTTATATTTGGATGTATAAATGTAATTCGTTCATGCTTTTCTGAAAAGACATGCTAAGAAGTACATTGCAGACGACAGTGGAATATCCTAGATTTCCTAATTTCTATTTCCATGTAATTTGACCATATACTTAAACGAAAATGTCATAAGATCATTTTACAAATGTGTACAACTTTTCATGTATTATGCACACATAATTTTATTTTGTTTTATTTTTTCAGATGGAGATTCAAATGACTGCTATTTTTCTAGGAACAATATTATTATCTGTGGTATGTACGACAGAAAATGCATTTGTTTGTAAAAACTTGACACCAGCGATACTGCAGCAAGTACAGGAGAAAATATGGATGGATTCCACAGTACATGAGAGTTTCAATATGATAAGTCCAAATATAGACAGCTCTTCTCTTTTATCAGATTTATTTATAAAAGATGTGAGACGTACGAGTATGTACGGAGGCCGCCAATGTAGCAGCGATGCCATGAATAATTTACCAGGAAATCATCATCTGAGAAACACTTCGTGTCCTTTTCACCTAGTCATGAATAGAGATCCCAATCGAATACCTGCAATTCTCATGGAAGCCAGATGCAATTGTAACAGAGACGAGACGTGCATTGGTGGAGACATCAAATCACGATGCGCACCCATTAAATACTTCGTCCGAGCGATGAGAAAAACTGCACTGTGTGGTATTGATGGATATTACGAGTACAGACATACTCTTGAACCGATCACTGTTGGATGTACGTGTACACAGGAACACTGGACATATGCTGGAAACTTTAAAATGTCATTAGAATAAGGAATTTTGGGGAGAAAGAGATAAGCTTATTTGAAATGATCATATTAAACACATGAAAAGAACATCAAGCCAGTTCGTATGGTATAATAGATTGAACAATTTTGAAGGAATGTGCTGAATCAACAAAGTAATGTCAATATATAGAAAGACTGATAAAACATTCAGATATATGTATTTATCATGACTTAAGGGGTATATGCAGTGAAACACGTAGTTTGCCTTGTATCTCTTGAGAGTTTTGTGTTACACAGTTATAATTAATACTGTGCAATAACTTGTCAGAAAGTACGTTTGGTTTCTAGTCTTAAATAAAGACATCAAATAACTTATGTTAATATAAGAATCGCATATTATTAAACTATTTTGGAATTCTGCAACATCATAACATTATTGCATACGTTAAACAATCGTATCTTTCAGGAAGCAGAAATCTTAGCTTTTGTTAAATTGTCCGGAATTGTATAACACAATTCTCTTTAGGGGATAGTTTAATAAGTGACACAGGCTTTGCATGCCTCTGTATTCAAATGATATTCTTTTTCACTAATTACTGAACGCTTTCCAGCTACAATGTTCTACTGATGATCGCAATTTATTCTTTATCAGCTATGTCCATTTATATTTGAAATAATTGCTAACCTTTGTTAGGGTGATTACGCTATATTACAATATTGGTTCCCAACACCGTTGAAGAAGTCTGACAAAGTTTATTGCAGCGTCATCAACTGATGCAAAATCGTTATAGTCACGTGAAAAAAAGATAAAATCTGATTCATGTTTGTAATGGGACATGTAAAATGCAGAACTCTTGATATAAAGCAATTTGTTTGTTGATTCGTTTCATTAATTTATATAAAATGGACTCAAGTTTAACTTTTCGTATTTTTAGACGCTTTTTCATAGCTGATATTTCTTTAGTAAATTAGTCTTCCAATGTATCATTCGCATTGGTTTTCCTCGTGTTATATGAATTCATCTATTGATATAGATGGCGGTTTCGTACATACTTAGCAAGAATTTTCTTCATTGAAATATATTAAGTTGTATGCTAATATATTTGATGTACGTTAAAACATATCATTATCAAATCTACTTCTTTATTATTATTATTATTATTATTATTATTATTATTATTATTATTATTATTATTATTATTATTATTATTATTATTATTATTAACTGCAAAACACGCGTTTTATTTTGGTTTTCTTATTTAGAATAGCTTCAGATGACCAGAGTTTAAGCCACAGACTGGTTGTTTGCTTTTTTTCTGTCGCAATCGGGTGGCTTTTCTTTATGACCACCCAGACCTGATAGTTTTCCACAAAAACTTGTAAAGAGTTGTGGCCGCTTGCGCAACACTAGAAAGTGTCTGCCGAATGGACACAAATGTGACACTTGCTCCTAGAAGGGGCTTAGACTATGATATCTGTGGTGATTTAGCGTACAGAGATACTAGTTCGATCCCCTATCTGGCATTGCACATTTCTTCTGTTAATGTGTACTCCATGAACTAAATGGAACTTATGCTTCCTTACATTGTCTGGTTCATAAAATTTCATACTGGATGAAATGCAGAAATCATGTCTGTCTTTAAATTTAGTTTACTCATCAATCTTCTTGAAGATTTCTAGGTTACAGTGGATTATTCTTACAAATAAAGTATAACATATATACATCACTAGGGCATTGCTTGTACAATCTCATTTTAGCTAGTTTGCTGAATAAAAAGAGCGCGTCAGTCGCCAATAATTTATTGCTTTTCAATCCAGATATTACACTCACTCAGTTTTCGTTGGTATCATTTTGTATTGTCTTGTGTTCTTTTTTTATATCGAACGTATGAGAGAGAGAGAGAGAGAGAGAGAGAGAGAGAGAGAGAGAGAGAGAGAGAGAGAGAGAGAGAGAGAGAGAGAGAGAGAGAGAGAGAGAGAGAGAGAGAGAGAGAGAGAGAGAGAGAGAGAGATTTTGGAAGACGCTTTCTTTTCTCCGGACGAGGTTTCGACAGAACAGGCAGTCAGCACTGACCCGAAACTTATGTTTATCTTTACAAACAATTTGGATCGTTTCTGTAAACCGTACGTCTTGTTTAACATATTTACATTATTTCAAGTTTTCCAGGAAAATAAATTATTTTGGTTAAAATTTACAAAGCATGTTGTCTTCACTCTTTATGTTACTTTGAACGAGCCGATACGTAACAATACATACATACGCACGCACACACATACACAGATACATACACCCACACATACACATATACACATACATATACACATATATACACACATGCACACACATACATACACACATACATACATACATACTTACATACATACATACATACATACATACATACATACATACATACATACATACATACATACATACATACATACATACATACATACATACATACATACATACATACATACATACATACATACATACATACATACATACATACATACATACATACATACATACATACATACATACATACATAGTGGATTTAAGTCAAGTATTACTCGATGTCTTCTGTGACTTCTTACGATCCCAGGCATGGACCGCAGTCTCTTTAAGAGGGCGCTTGACCCCAGAGCTTAGCCTTTTCCTGATCCCTGGCCTGATCAGAGACCTTAAAATGACCTAAATTATCCCCAAAGTGCACCACCACCACCAAACGCCAAACAGCAGACAATGCCCTAGCCCCGCCCAAGACCCCTAGCCCTCGCAACCCCAAAGCCGTTAAGGAAAAAGCCTACAAAGCCAAATACACCGGCCACTCTCCAACACAACGTAAACCTCCACCATCCGTGCCTCCAATGATGTGTTTCCTCGCCGTTTTTCCAAATGTCCCTAAAAGGCTCTCGAAGTCTCCAAAAAAGGTTTTCCAATCCCTAAATCAATTTTAGCAATTTGTATCATCATGTTACTATGGATATTCCTATGCCAGGATTGTGTAAGCCACCTGTGCAACTGTATCAAATAGACCTCAGATGTGAATTTTGAAAAGATGTTATGTTGGAATTTTGCGTACTGAGAACACTTTTAAATCTAAATTATGCCAATCTGCTTGTATGTACATCATCCTGTGAAATACTAGCACCGCTTGGAAAATTTGGTTTTATATTTTGAATGCACACCAAAAGATCAAGATAGGTTAGGTTTGGTCTTCTGTTGCGAAATGAAGACCTTAGTTGTTCCCTCTCCCATCAGAAGATGGTTTTAACGCTTGTCCGGAATTACCCTCTCTCCTGGAGAGGGTTGTAACGCTTGTCCGGTATTTGAATAGCGACTTATTGCGATCGACCGGTAATGCGTATGTGGACGCGATTGACGACCTGCAAAAGAGGATGACGAGGATCTGCCTCCACCTCCTCTCGTAGAGTTTCTAGTCTTATATGGTCGCTGAATATGTGTCATATATGATCGATGGGAAATTCCTGGGCAGCCAATCTTATAACGCCTCTGTATGCCAGAAAATGGGTGCGAGATCGGTCACCTAGGCGAGGGCTCGTGCGAGAGAAGTTACATAGGGAATATACGCTTGGAATGGCTATTTGTTTGGGAATTTATTATCAGTTGTGCGACAAGAGTGTCGACATTTGCAAATTAAATAATATTGGTTTATTCAGACGTTTAGCAAAAGCCAACAGAAGAGGTACGGTCTGTTCAAGATAAGGTCGCACTTTAGTATTGGGGTAGGTCGGTTCCTTAAAATATGATCTTTAAAAGATACGTCTGCTCTCCAAAAGGATCTATCAACAGAAAATAGGTCCCTCTGTAGCAAAGGCACGGCACTGCTAAATGCTGTCGAGTTAATATAATTTGGTTGGGACAAGCGGCAAAGTTTGTAAGTTATTAGTCAATAAATCCATTTAATGATAGCTATTTGTCAGTGCAAAATAAAATAAATTCTTGCCTTTTGTAACAAGGACACATTATTGGCGCATTGGGGTAGAAAGAACATGGTTGTCAAATCGGCTGTCTAAGGCCAGGGAAGCGGACACTTAATTTGCCAGTTGGATTCTGCATGATAATGTAATTTTATTATTATTATTATTATTATTATTATTATTATTATTATTATTATTATTATTATTATTATTATTATTATTATTATTATTATTATTATTATTATTATTGTTGTTGTTGTTGTTATTATTATTATTATTATTATTATTATTATTATTATTATTATTATTATTATTATTATTATTATTATTATTATTATTATTATATGCTTTCCGTGCACAACAGTTTAACCTCATCATCAGCAATGTACAGAGGTTAAAGTTCACCGGGTATCTTTGCACGTAGACGATAATCAGGAATGGAGAATATTATTTAAAATCCTACTCATGAAAGGTTAAAGTCCTTGAAAAAAAATGAATTGCTCAAATTTGCCAGTCAATAGGATCTTCTGAGACGATGGCTTCTTTAATTAAGCAAGAAAGAGAAAAAAACATTTATGGTCCAATATTTGGTGTAAAAATATTTTGGAAAAAAATGTTTAGGGTTCGATTAGTAAGTCTCTGACTTTGACAAGAAATTAATAGAATTGAAATTAAAACAAGATGATTAAAGAAAGCTTCAGTTTCAGAAAGACAAATATAATTTGAGAAAAATAAAAAAGACAAACAAATGCAGCTACATAAAAAGAAAGAATTGAGAGAGAGAGAGAGAGAGAGAGAGAGAGAGAGAGAGAGAGAGAGAGAGAGAGAGAGAGAGAGAGAGAGAGAGAGAGAGAGAGAGAGAGAGAGAGAGAGAGAGAGAAAGGGTTGTCAATTCAAACTGAAAATGCAACGTTAAAATGAAGAAAAGGAAATAAAGAATGCATAGAGAACACGGAGAGGACAATCCAGCAGCAGAAAGAAGAGAAAAAGAATAAATGAAATTTCAATTTTGAGTCTAAGAATTAGACTCGGCATTTGGAAAACACTCCTCCTTTAAACAAAAGTTCAGTTTTTAAATTACTAGACAGACTAGGTTTGTATCTCTTGCTAAAGAAACAGAAGTAGATAGATATGTTCCTCATTTTGAAAAGGTCCTGAAAATCTTATGTGGTCAAGCGAGCATTTGATTCTATTATTGCAAATTGTACTTATTGGTAAAGCTCATTAAACACATACTAAATACTCAGCACAAACAGTTGCAGATGATCTGGTTAAGGAATATACCTTGAAAGATTATGATTTGGTGCCCGATGAATATCAACGGGACCCGTACAAAATAAACTGGACTGAACAATGTGAATGTGGAAGAGGCAAATAACACTTACTTGATAGGGAGTGCTCAGCCATCAGTGATGGTCAAGACTACAATAACTTCGACAAATAATATTAATTAAAGAATTCAAAAATTGGATCCGCAGTGAAGTTAAAATCTACATTGAACAAAAGGCCGAAACTGTAGAAAATGTTGCTCGTACAACTAACAATTATTCCTTGACTCAGTTTCTTTTGTCAGTAAGATTTGCATTCAACAGTTGTTTTGTCAAAAGGCACTTCGATCTCATGCGAGTACTTCCAGATCTCAATCTGGTACAATTTCTGGGAATGAGGTATCTGATAAGACTGATCGGAAATCTGTTATCTCTTCTTATTGTGAGAAGAACAGGCACATTATTTATGATCGCTACTAATTGTAAACAAGCAGCAGAATCAAAACAGTCTACTCAGAAATGATCATATTTTTAGGAGGTCAAGGTCACTGTCATGTATTGGAAGCAATACATGTCGAGTCAAACAAAGCCCAGTTTAATTTTAATACGGATAAATATGAACAATTCATGTCGAAAAAATATATTACCTATTAGTGGTTTTGCTAATCCTACCCCTATTAAAGTTTAAGGGACACAGGAAGTTGTTCATTTATTACTAAACAATGGCCTAGCTAAATATAAGGTTGTGATATATCCACTTGTAACTGAGAAACTTAGTTTGGATCCTAATATCGATCCTATTGAAAATGAGATCCCTGATTTATACGCAGCCAGTTCAGTACTAGAGTATGGCAAAAAAGAAGTCTTGAGAATGATGTTGATCAGACAATTACTCCTTTAGCTGTCATATTTGCTGGCTTTTAATGAGGTCACTTCTGCTCCTCGTTTGGATCAGTTACGATATATTGATCACGTTGATCCTCTTTTAAATACTCTATTTTAATCACGATAAGAAATGGCAATCACACATCGATCACGAACAAGATCATGATAATTCTTGTTTATTTTAGAAGAATATTAGAGAAACTGAAGCTTCACAAGTACCGGTTTGATATTTTGTTAAAATGTGGGCCCTTGTCAGAAAATGGATCCACTTGATGTGCCTGCTGGATACAATTTTGTTCCTAAGATATGAAATAATTTAGACTAGTTGATGAAATTCCCCTGGCTGGTCAAGAAGGTGTCAATAAAACGTATCACGAATCTTGAATAATTTCTATTGGTGGAATCTTAAGAGTGATGTTTGTAAATACTGTATTTCTAGACACACTTGTAAAATGTTAGGAGAGCCCAATAAAGAAGATTCCTACGGTTTATCTGCATTTTTAGCATCTATCTGTCTAGTATCTATCTATCAGCATTAAACTTATTGCAATTATTCTGCTCATGTTATGTAATTGTTTGCTTTAATCTGCATTTTTCCTTTTAATGCAAACTATTCCTAAATCATCTTATTATACAATAACGAATAAGAGGGTCATTCAATTCTAGAATTGGGATGTCTCATTTATCTTAAGTTGTGTCGAATGTGAATTAGTGTACTATTATAGTAAAGGGGAAGGCACCCAAAAATCAACTTCAACAGTCTTTTCAAATTTATTTCCCCATTAGAATAGCGTAAGCAACTTTTTCACTTGTCTATGTAATCTGTACGTATTTTCATATTGGGTAAAACCAATAGTAAAACTCTTGCGACATGACTTGAAAAGATTGCTCTTCTGAATGTTTTAAACAATATTTATCAGGTAAATTTACCTGATTGGATACGTGCAGGTACATCTTTGTTCATATACAAACAAATGTAGCATATTTGTTTTTAATAAGAACTATATAGCTAAAATTAAAAGAAAATTGTAAGTCTTTGGTTATTATACGAGGGAAACTTAAGTCAGACTAGAACAAGCAATGTGTGTATTAACAAAATGACTCCATTGTAACATTAAAAAGAGCTTGTTCAGTTAGGATCCATACAGCAAAACACATTATTGTCTAAAATCAAGCTTACAGACAAATTAAGTAAAGTGGTTAAGGATACAGCAAGCCTAGGCTACATTTGCAATAAAATAGTCTAACTTGTTATACGATGGCCTGTGATTCATTGGGAAGAAGAAAAAACAAGGAAATCCAAGCAAATTAATGGCGAAACAGCTTTTATAATTTAACTAAAGTAGTAATATGTGACACGTGAGCGTCAGAAAGAGCAGTTCAGTCTCTCTGTCTCTCTATGCATCTAAGTTGGACCCCATGAATCAGTCTACCCTATAAATCCATTCCCTTGTAATATGTCCCTTGTCGCTCGAGAGACTTTCCTTTATTAAATCCCATTAACGCTCAGGTACCCATTCTATGTTAAATTGCCCTAGACGCTCCAGTTTCCATCCAATGTTAAATTACCTTGACGCTCCAGTGTCCATCCCATGTAAAATTACCTTGTCGCATCACTGCCACTTCTGACGCTCAAGTGCCACATATTACTACTAATCAATTAAATATAAATTATTTCTAAATTATTCATGTTGGAATGTCAGTCATACACGCTATGAGCATTGTAAACATTTTAACTTTCCAGAAACGACAACTAATAGTGAAATTGAATCGACTTGCTTCATGCCCGCCATTCTTTCATTGATTTTATATTCATCTATCCTTTACAACAAAGTACTGAGACATCATTCAGTAGATTTTACCTAAATAGAAGAACGTGGAAGGATGAAAGGAACCTGAGGCAATGTGCATTTTCTTTCCATACAATATGAAAACGTGTCATTTATTAATGAAATGTGCACTTGCTCTAGAGTACTTATATCATTTTCATTTCCAATGGTCGGTCTCGCACCGCTTTTTGCAACGCACAAGGTCATAGACTCCTTTTGCTTGATATATTGAAATTCCTTATTCAGATGATGGAAAATCCTGTAACAATGCTTCGATTTTCTGATGAATTTCAGCTGCAAATTTGTCGGGCTCAAAATCGACAACCAGATTAGATCCAAACTGAAACGGAACTGTGTGTAATTAATGTTTATGCATTATCTATGAACGCAAATTTGCTTGTTTTTATCTATTTCAATATACTGAGTTTGTTTTACACAATGCTACATGAGCAAAGTGTTCACAGTGACAAAGCCTTGAGGTCTCTGGCATTCAGTTTTGTCATAAATAGGGTACTGAGTGAGTAAAGTCTTTATAGGACCTTGACATTGACATGACATGACATGACATTCACCTTGGAGGACGGATGTGTTTCATGCAGCTCCCGCCACAACAGAGGAACACAGGAGAAGAAAGAAAACTGAAAAACAGAAGAATGAAGAAAGAAATAGATCCTTTGCAGCAAGGAACTACTATCGGAACATTATGAAGAATAATATAAGAAGATTGATATTATTCTGTGTTATTCATAACGGGATTAACTTTCTTTTTGGTTCTGGAATTATCACTCACTCTTCATGACCGACGATAAAGTAATACTACTTTTTCCATTATATTTGTTCTATTTAAATTTTTACATTACTTCTTGTTAAATATAAATTGTCTTTTATCATCAAATATAAATACATATTAATCCTATATTCTAATTACTCCTTCAGACATCCCATTACTTCCCTTTCCTATCACACGACATTATTTACTGACTGACTATAATTATAAATAGGGAATTAGGAAGCTCTCTCCCAAAAATAATTCCTCTTTATATTTGTTTGTTTTGTCTTGTTTAATTATCACCATTAAAACAGGTGCTAAGGAAAATATACTAGCAAATACCTGAGGAGGATCCTGAGCTCTGCAAGCCTATATTGAGTAAAGATTTCCTCCCATGGCTTTTATTGTCAATCAATAAGGGAAACAGGAGGCACTACCTATTTTCCCGTAATTCCCAAAAATCCCTCAAAGAACGTTAATCCTACTCGATAAGCAGGGTGTCCCCTTTGTTTATTTGTTTTGTCTTGTTTAAATTTTTTTGTTGTTATGTATGTATGTATGTATGTATGTATGTATGTATGTATGTATGTATGTATGTATGTATGTATGTATGTATGTATGTATGTATGTATGTATGTATGTATGTATGTATGTATATATATATATATATATATATATATATATATATATATATATATATGTGTGTGTGTGTATGTGTATGTGTATGTATATGTCTGTGTTGTTTAATTGTTACAATTAAAACCGGTTCTAGAGAAAATATACTAGCATATACCTGGGTGAGATCCTGCGCTCCACGAGCCCATGTCGAAGAAAGATTTCTCACAATGGTGCATTTTATTAATATTTTAGTTTTTTCTCTGTTTACATTTATCATATTGGCTCCATTTTCGATCCAACGGAGCCCTTTTTGGCTGATAACTCGCGCATGGCCCTAAAACACGGATTGGTATTTTGTTAATTTACTTATCCAAATTACCTACCTTGAAAACAAAAAGTTTAAGGGACATATTAGCCCCACTCATTTGACTTAACTTCAGAATACGCTTAGTATACAAATCTTCAAACTTTTTAAAGAAATAGGTGTATTCACAACTCAGGATATTTGACTTGTATGAGATAAATTCATGTCTGGCTTTCTTTAAATAAAAATCCCTGGTTATACTCAACCATTAAATGGTTTATTTCTGCGGCCTTGGTGCATACTACGGTTGGATAGATCTACACGTACTACAATGATGCCGCTACGCCCTGGAGCCCTATTCAAACCAAAAACCCTTATAAACCATCCCCTATAAAGGCTCTGGGGCAACCTACTTCAGGTTCACCGATACCATAAGCACTTCAAGAATTACGGTGGAACTGATCAAACTTCACTACATTACTGCTGCTACGCCCTGGAGCCCTATTCAACCCAAAAACTCTTATAAACCATCCCTTATAAAGGCTCTGGGGCAACCTACCACAGTAACATCGATATCATATACACTCCAAGAGTTGCGATGGGACCGATCAATCTTTACTACCTTGTAGCTGCTACGCCATGGAGCCCTATTCAAACCAAAAACCCTTATAAACCATACCCTATAAGTGCTCTTGGGCAACCTACTTCAGTTTCATCGATATCATAAGCACTCCAATAACTACGGTGCAACTAATCAAACTACTGCTGCTACGCCCTGGAGCCCTGCTCAAACCAAAAACCTTTTAAAAACATCCCTTATAAGGGCTCTGGGGCAAACTACTTCAGGTTAAGAGATACCATAAGCACTTAAAGAATTACGGTAGAACTGATCAAACTTCACTACATTACTGCTGCTACGCCCTGGAGCCCTATTCAAACCAAAAACCCTTATAAACCATCCCCTATAAGGACTCTGGGGCAACCTACTTCAGGTTCATCGATACCATAAGCACTTCAAGAATTACGGTGGAACTGATCAAACGTCTCTACATTACTGCTGCTTCGCCCTGGAGCCCTAATCAAACCAAAAACCCTTATAAACCATCCCCTATAAAGGCTCTGGGGCAACCTACCACAGTAACATCAATACCATATACTCTCCAAGAGCTGCGATGGGACCAATCAACCTTCACTACCTTGTAGCCGCTACGCCCTGGAGCCTTATTCAAACCAAAAACCCTTATAAACCATCCCCTTTAAAGGCTCTTGGGCAACCTTCTACCAACTTTATATTTCTTTGTTATGTATTGTTTAATGTTGTGTTATTTGTGGCCATTCCAACAGGTGCTAGGGAAAATATATAAGCAAACACCTGGGTGGTATCCGGAGCTCTGCAATCATGTGCGGATCAACGATTTACTACCATGGCTTATCCTGTATTGTTTCTTTGTTTGTGTTATGTGACAATTGGTTAAGCAAATAGGCGCTAGGGAAAATATACTAGCATAGTCCTGGGTGGGACTCTGAGCTCTGCAAGCCTATGTAGAGTAAAGATCTCCTGCCGTGGTTCTTTTTGTTAATGTTCGTTTGTCTTGTCTTGTTTCTATGTTATTTATTTCATCATGTGAGCCTTGCTGGGGTGGTGGCTCTCTTTGGGCTCTTCTTCGTGCTGCTGGTTTGGGTGGTGTTCTTCCTGTGCAAGTCGTCGTGTGAATGTCAAGGTCTTAAGGTCTGATCAGTAGCGATAAGGTCCAGCCCTGGACCATGTGCCTCCCTGTGGACCCGGGCTGACGGCCAACCACATGGGAGGTTTTAATTTGGAGTCCCACCCTTCGGGTGGGATCTCTAGTCCCTTTCGGGGCTTTAGCATAAAAGTCGTCAGGCAAACGCCATGCATATACGACTATAATTTCCAAAGCAAGCAAGTAAAGTCTGTATAGGGTTTTGAGATATGCTCACATGAGGTACATTTTTAGCTGTAGTTGTCTGCCTATCAGTCGTGTGTTTGCATTTCATCATAAGGTTATACTAATATTTAATGGTGTTTATGCATTGAGCATTAAGCAACGTACCCAGTCCCAGTTCTCGCCTCTCTTCTTGTTCTAATTAATAAGGCAGAGTTCCATGATACTTAGGGATACAGTCGTCTATTCTAAGAATGCTTTTTTTGATATTTCCTAAAAAAAATTATCGGCTTGTGCTCCACGGAATGTACTCTCCTATACTCTAATAATTCATCCCATTATATTCATTGCAAACAGTAATCTTACGAGTATCATCCGTAATACAATCCATTTAAGCATGGTATAATGTTACGTTCATTAATTGTAATCACTATCAAGGTCAATTATGATCTGAAGATGCAACATTCGCCACTTTGTCACTAATGTCATCTTATTCATTGAAAGAGATTAATGTTTTAGCTCCTTTTGGTCACTTAAGGAATCTTTTGAATGGAACAACGTCAATCTTTTTCTGCCAGATTAGGAACGAAGCCCCAGATATGAGGTGGATTGGGTTCCCCTTGTATACAAAATCCAATCAAAAGAAAGCCCAAACAAAAAAGAATCCTTCTTCATTTCATATAAAATGACGTAGCTCCATATTGATACAATCCAACTAGATGTACGAGTGCCGATATTTGATTCGCCACTGCCGCGAGAAGAATTTATCAGAATCCTTTCAAAATGTCCAGTTTGGTGACATATTTTGCATTTTTGATTTTGTCATTCTGGTCATCCATTTTGAACATTGAAAATGAATCCATTTTGGTGACACCGTTCGCTTTTCTATAGTCTATCCAGATACCGAAAGCATTACACAGTCTCGGCACTCAAATACATGGTGAACTCCACTTAAGTTTACTTGGATGGATGATTCATTCTTCAGTAAATAATATATTTCTTTTTCCAAATAATCCTGTTTGTGAAGATTCATCGTGTAATGATTCTGTGTCGCAGGTGTCGAATCAACAATTTTATCTTTCATTTGTTCGAGATTGACCATTTGGGTACAAGTGTTTCTTTTAATTTTTTTCTTTTTTGTTTTAGTTTACTCTTTTCTTGTAGTTATAGATGTGAAAGTTTCTGGTCCAGATTATTTAATCTTTCTGACTTCCAAAGTCACTACAGTCCGATATCGATTCCATTATTTAAATCTTCGCTGTGTGTTACAGGTTCGACTAAATTTACTGAAAGGCTAACATTAATATTTGTATCAACGTACCCCCTTTAGCATATTTATATGGCAAAGTTGCTTGTGTTCATGCCTCCCGGAGTGTCAATGATGTAATTTACGTCACGTACTCTCTTTTCAACTGTATTCGATCATAATACTTAAAATGACGAGATTTTTAGGTATGGATAACAAAGCGAAAACTGTATAAGGAGGCTAAAATTTCCTTTCTTTTGTATTTCTGTAATAAATTAATTAGTATATGTATATAAAAGTTAATCGTGACGAAAAGGAAAATAAATAATCATTTTGACGGAATGTTTTCTTAACGATAAACGATGATATTTACGTTTTATTATGTAAGGTTTATGGAATATGATCCACACACTGAATTAGGCATTCTGTGTGAACTGACTGAATGCCAAATTTAGGCAAATGTGTTCTCGATAAATATTTAATCCTTGCAGGACGTCTCTTATTTCTATATCCAAAATTATTGTCATTAAAACGATAGTAATAAAGCAATAATTCATTATCGGCCAAAGAGACTTTTCTTTGTCTCCAACCTTTGAAAAGCGTTGTCTTATTTAAAATATTATTGGACCTGTACATTTTAAATATTTACATTAAGTACTATGACATTGTTTACTCGATCCATGTGAAATAACAAGAAAGTATTACCACAGCAAAACCCATTATGTTATAAGAATCAAATGGATATAGCAGTTAATATTTATTATCAAAAACACTTGTATTTTCCAGACAACGTCTAATACATCAATGTGCTTTCCCGGGGCAGCTGCATGCATACTGAGATCTTTTTATGAAAGCTCTCTCTCTCTCTCTCTCTCTCTCTCTCTCTCTCTCTCTCTCTCTCTCTCTCTCTCTCTCTCTCTCTCTCTCTCTCTCTCTCTCTCTCTCTTCGTCCGTTCATTTCTTTTGGTTGCGCTTTTTTAATTACCATTTAGATCCGTGATTCACCTCTACAAAGGCAAGCAATCTTAAATTTAATCTTAAGTTTTCCTGTCGCTTATTATACTAAACTAATGAAAGCCAAACTAATGTCGGTAGCGGGTTCGATGCATTGTGTGCTTCATGATAGCAGACATTGTATTGGATGAATTATTATTGACAGCTATTTCAAGAATTATTCGTTCTTACTAACCCTATAAAAAAGCTTCTGAAAAAATGTCTCATTTATTTTAAAGAAACTGTTAATAATAAAAAATGAAAAATAGAGGGATGATTCAAGAATCAAGCTTAAAATAGAGTTACATACGAAAGCATATTTTGCCTAATGAATTAAATAACTGATTCAATAGATACTGTAGGAATTAACAGTTCCTATTAAAATATAATGATACTAAACTTAATTCAACCCAAAACCAAATAAAGCCTTTTATTTCATTTATAATGAGAAAAATAACGCGTTTGCTCAAGAGTTATTCATCTTCATCGAATGTGCGTAATATAAGTAATATAGACATGTTTACAGCACCTTTAACGAAAAAGCTCAGATTTACAACGATCATTTTATAGATCTTTCCAATACATACTATCTTAGAATTGTAACATAAATGTAGCATAAAAAATAAAGTTGATATTTAAAGAGGCAGATAGATACATTGTTAGAACAATACACGTGTTTGTGGATAGGCTATACGACGAAAACAATCTTATTTCCTAAATTGAATTAGATAATTATGATAATACAGGCATTTATTATCGTATCCTGTGCTAATTTATCTATAAACTGCACATATTGAACTCAAACAAATTTTTCATCGTGCTCAGGACGGAGACATCTGTAAATAACTCTTCACCTAAATGGAAAAACATGTAAGGCTCAGAAGAAATGTTCAAAAGTGTTTCTCTTGCAATGTCTTTTCCATATGTTATGGTAACAATGGATTTTCCACTTCTCTTAAGAACATTCACTTTATTCATCGAATCTGTGTCGATGTTCTTACCGTTAGTAAGTAAAACAATGACTTGTCTAGTATCATTTCTTGCGCCACTGGAAGTTGTAAATCCATTTTGGCTCACATACTGAAGAGCTTTAGTGAGATTGGCGACTGATTTGGGATCCCTGTCGATTACCTGGATCTTCTGATGAATTTGATTCGCAGATGTAAAAGTCCTAAAATCGAAAATAAGCTTCGGTTCCGATGCATAAATTACGAGACTTACTCTTACTTTGTTGATCCCTATTTCAATGAAGGATGTGATGCTTTGTAGGGCTTCTATTGCTCCATGAAACTGTGAGAGAGAATGGCGACCGCTAGTATCAAGGAGGTACAACAAATCAGTAGCCTTCTCAGAACAAACTATAAAAATAAATACATAAATAAACAAATAGGAAAAGGGTTCTCTATTCCTATTTATAATTAAATTACAGTTAAAATCAATTAAAATTTTAGGCATGAAATAATTGTCCCTTGGGCAAGCTTAAGACTGAGAAGGGGGCTTACCAATTAACCTGGACAGGATTCGAACATTTATTGATGTCACGTGAATGGAACCTTGCTAGATTTGTGATAGCAAAACGCATAAAAGAGATTCAGTGATATTTGAGTAATCTCAATTTCTGATATCTTTAGCTGCAGATACCGAAAATAAACTTTTGATACATTTTGTCCATGGGTTCATATTTATTTTGATAATTTCTTTCTTTGCGTCAATTTTTGTAATCAGAAAAAATCGGTTCCGACGTGGATAATCTGACTAAATGTTACCTATGTTTGGCAATATTGTAAGCTGTTCACATTTTAAGTGTAGATGTATTTCGTGAAAATTTATATTTCTTCATTAGACGTAATCAGTAACAGGCGTTGTCAGAACGTTTACGGTTCAAAATTTAAGAATCATAGTGATGCACACCAGCTTAAATAAAGTTTACGTTTTCTATATGCAACTAAAGTGTGATATGTATATTAAATTTTTGCCTACCGTTTATAAGTGAGGATAGAGTTTTGGCCTATCTGACCATTGCCATGGCTGAGGGTTATGTATACATGACTTCTGTCCTTTTTAGAAGTTCCAGGCTTGAGCTTGTATGCGAAACATTGTTCTATTAGAAGCCATTAGTTTTCCAGATCATTCTGTCGTGTCATATATCAGGTGACAGGTTATATATAAACAAGTTTTAGTAAATAATTATTCATTCCTGTTTGATGTTCAGTTTTTGGAATCATTTACTTTTGCGTTCAGATGTAAAAAAAACCCGAATCATTTATTTAAATAATTCACTGAAATTACAAAGTCATCAATAACTATTTGGACTAAAACACAATTTTGAGATCATTGTGAAGTCATTATAGAAACATTCTGGATAATATCGTTGTTATACATCAAGACTATTGGCAGATCATCACATTCAAGCCTTGGTACATCATCATATTCAATACTGGAATTCATTTGGAGTATTCTAAACTATTATATTTGTGATAGAACATTTGATATTGGAATTTAATTTACAATACTATGCCGTTTAAATTTTCACTGTTCCACGAAAATAAAGTGTTTGTTGAAATTTACTTCATTTGTTGGTTTCGCTTCTTTTGTTACTTGGTTCAAGATCATAGAGTCGTAACAAGCGTAAATAAAGTAATAGAGCGGAGCGTTGTTGTTTTAAGTCTAAACGTTAGCTTACGTTAGCTTATGTATCGACACGAAGATTGAATGACTCTCTTAATCATTCGGATTTTGCTTTGTAATCATTCACATTTTTACTGGCTCTTCTTGACTCTTTTGCAACTTTGGAGTATTGGAGGTCAAATAAGAATGTACACAAAGGAAAGATAGTCACACACATATACTGACACATAAACACACAAAGCAGACTTACCATCACAAGAAAGTAGTCTAATATTTGAAAGAATGCTGTATAATCCGTCAAATGTAGACACAGTAAAGACGTTATTCGGATCAGCTGTAATTTTAAGAAGTTCATCATGCAGAATCTCCGAACCGATCCCTATTCCAACGATGGTCACATTAGAATTCCTCAACAAGGCAGATTGATACATCGTGTCCAATTTGTTAGATGACATGCCATCTGTGAGCAGAATAGTCAACTTTCTGACACCAGGTCTGCTCCTTAAGAACACATTTTCTCGGGCCACTTTAAGAGCGGAAGCTGTATTTGTGGAGCCAGCGTTATACTTTATATTTTGTAATGCGTTTAACAAAAAGCTCTGTTTAGAATACCTTATCAGATCAAACTCGACTTTTGCCACAAAAGAGAAAGTTATCAGTGCGATCTGTACATAATCTGGGCCTACATATACTGACTTAACAAATTCTCCAAGAAAGTCTAATTGCGTTTTAAAATGCTCTGGTCCTTGACTCTGAGAGGAGTCAACTAGAAATACCACATCGGCTTTAGCCATTCGACATTTATCTGGATGAAAATAAAGAAATATTATTATTCTACACAAACGTCAAAATGATGCCAAAATATACAACACTATGAATAATATGAATTATTCTACACAAACGTCAATATAATACCAAAATATACAACACTATCGATAAAGGTAATAATTCAGTATTAGATTTTACTTTTAGGTCGATCTCCATATAAATTATATTAAATCGTATGAAGTTAATCGCTAGCGAACAACATGAATTTTCAGAATAACGGTTTTGAACGTTCAAGTAATTGCTGTTCAATATCAACTTTATCGAGTTTGTTTTTATGACTTAGTTAATTTACCTAGTGTACAGTCTTTTCCTGTGTATCTGTTTGGGCAATGGCAGTTATAATCACCAAACGTATTGCTGCAAGATGCGCCTTGTTGGCAGGGACTTAACTGACATTCGTCGATATCTACAAGAAATCAAATAGATTGCTCAGTATCATCCAAGCAAACTTTGACAATGTTTGTAGCACGTGGTTAGATGAAGATTTTTGTCTATTGTTAATTTGTCAGGCTGAAGTACTATATAAGAAATGTTCTTTCTCGTTGATGAGCACAATTAAATAGCAATGCATATGTAGTGAAATTTACTCTTTGGATCTCCAAAGAATGTGGCTGTCCGAACATACTGTTATAATTTAAATTTAAATCTATTTCACCCTAACTCAAAAAGTGTTATAATTTGTGACATCATTTTGTCGAATTTTACAATTTCACTGCTGTATTTTGTAGTCTGATTGTCTTTCGTTTTAAGATCGCTTACCTATTTCACAGTCACGTCCTGTAAAACTGGGCTGACATTGACATTTATATGTTGTACCTACGTTGTGACACGTCCCTCCGTTCTGACATCTTAAGGAACGTGGTCTGAAGGCATCGCATGGGTCTGCAAATTAGTGAGTATTGTCTTAGAAGCTTTTTGTACATAATATATTTGCATGCTTTTATGCAAAACAACATTCTATTCACTACTGAACTCCTCGAGGTTCTGATACCCATGAGAAATACACCTCTGCATTTAACAGGTGAATGTCAAGGTAGAAAACAAAATCAAATTTCACTCCTGATGTTCCACAACAAAGCAGTTTTTACTACTGGTTTACTCATTTCTTGGTACATAAAATTTGGGATTATTAAAGTCACATATGAGTATTGACCTTGAAATATGGAAGACGGATGCATGCCAAGACCATGACAATGCTGTTAGAGTTCGACATCGACATCAGAGACCTTAGCCATATGAAATTCTTGTGAGCCTCTCAAACGTTGCTAAAGTTAGCTAACTAGTTTTTGTGCAGGAATGATTTTAAAACCATTTATATCAACATGCAGTTACGGGAACGTCGCATGTCACAGGTAAGCAAACCTGTTATAGCATTAGACACATTATATTACAAGCATACATTAAATAAATGTGTTAATTAGTTTGAAGAAAACAAAATGCTGTTTGAAAATGTCAATTAATATACATTTCAAGACGTTGATGTTACAATTTACGCACAGACAAGGATATTATTGACAATGCGGAGCTGACCGAACTATAACGATATAAACTTCATTCTACTAATGTTCATGCCTTTTATCCGAACTATAAGGATATAAACTTCATACTTCTGATTTTCATGCATTTCGTCCGAACTATAAGGATATAAACTTCATTCTACTGATGTTCATGTATTTCATTCCAACTATAACGATATAAACTTCACATTTTGTGGTCTAAGGGATCAGCCAAAGCTTTTCTTCCTTATGGTTCATGCATTTCGTCCGAACTATAATGATATAAACTTCATGCTACTGATGTTCATGCATTTCATCCGAATTATAACGATACAAACTTCATTCTACTCATGTTCATGCATTTCATCCGAACTATAACGATACAAACTTCATTCTACTCATGTTCATGCATTTCGTCCGAACTATAACGATACAAACTTCATTCTACTGATGTTCATGCATTTCGTCCGAACTATAACGATACAAACTTCATTCTACTCATGTTCATGCATTTCGTCCGAACTATAACGAACTATAACGATACAAACTTCATTCTACTCATGTTCATGCATTTCGTCCGAACTATAACGAACTATAACGATACAAACTTCATTCTACTCATGTTTATGCATTTCGTCCGAACTATAACGATACAAACTTCATTCTACTGATGTTCATGCATTTCATCCGAATCATAACGATATAAACTTCATTCTACTCATGTTCATGCATTTCGTCCGAACTATAACGAACGATAACGATACAAACTTCATTCTACTCATGTTCATGCATTTCATCCGAACTATAACGATACAAGCTTCATTCTACTGATGTTCTTGCATTTCGTCCGAACTATAACGATACAAGCTTCATTCTACTCATGTTCATGCATTTCATCCGAACAATAGCGATACAAACTTCATTCTACTCATGTTCATGCATTTCATCCGAACTATAACGATACAAACTTCATTCTACTCATGTTCATGCATTTCGTCCGAACTATAACGAACTATAACGATACAAACTTCATTCTACTCATGTTCATGCATTTCGTCCGAACTATAACGATACAAACTTCATTCTACTCATGTTCATGCATTTCGTCCGAACTATAACGAACTATAACGATACAAACTTCATTCTACTCATGTTCATGCATTTCGTCCGAACTATAACGAACTATAACGATACAAACTTCATTCTACTCATGTTCATGCATTTCGTCCGTACTATAACGAACTATAACGATACAAACTTCATTCTACTGATGTTCATGCATACAGTTCCAGTCACAGAAATCCACTGCTAAGCTTCTTTTTCTGAAGACCTAATTTCATGAGCAAGAGAACGCTCGCAACACATATAACGAATACAACAGATTAGACTTAGATTTGTTATTTTTTGCAGCATATATGACATAGATCATAATGTTATATTTAAATATATTTAAAAAGCACGATTAAAACAATTACTATAAATTAAGTTTAAACATATTTTAAATAACTTCATCAAAATATTGCATTTTTAATTCATGTTTCGGATTTATATCAGGCGATATGATTTTAAAATTGTGAAGTTTTCTTTATGTCCCACAAATGAGAAGACAGTGTTATTGGTATAATCAAGCAGGTCACGTGTATTTTTAATGCTGCATTCATGCTTGCGTCACAAAGTTGTCAATGCCAGGACCTTGACTGAGCCGTTTCAATGATGTTGACTGAATTGGAGAGGCTTCACATTTTCTTGATATTTCAGACGCAAAAGAAGTGACTAGTTTCTCAATTACAGGGGTAGCTTCCGTGTCACTGCTGTTCTGTGTCTAGTTGCAGACTATTCGTTATTACAACTCCTACATATTGAACGAAACCCAGATTTTCCAGGAGTCAATATCATGTTAAAATAGAGCCAGACACAACCTTGGTTACCTTCAGTCATTGCACATATAATAATACAGAGATTCACATATTTTGTGGTCTAAGGGATCAGTCAAAGTTTTTCTTCTTTATGGTACCTGACCAAACAATGAACCTGGAGCTTATGCCAGCTTTATTGTTAATGCTGGAGTGTTTGAAATTCCAACAAACAATTGACAATTATGATCTTTTGATCAGATCCCCTTATCCAACATGTACATGTTTAGACTCACTATTCCAATGCAAGACATTCTAATGCTATTTACACTTGATTTACATCATAAAATCATTATATCCGAAACATTTAAAGATCATTTTTACGATGTTTTGATGATATTCAGGAGTGAGTTTATAATTTAAGTCATTTAATTTGAATCAAACATGAAGTTAAGAAAACAAATAATAAATATCACTTATGATATCAATATCTTATTTTGATGTTTTCAAATTACCTTACTAAGGGCTAATATTCACGTCTACCTGAATTAATCATTGACTACAATTTGTCGTCTTGTGTGATAAAAGGTAAGATCAGTTGGAATTTGGAGGGAATAAGTAGAATTTTTAGGATAATGCTTCTTGCAGGATGTTTGTGCGAATATCACAAACTACTAGTCCGTTGGTACCTCATTCAAGAAAGGAGAATAAATCAGTCAACTTTGCTCGTTTTTGTAATCTTAGCAAATTAAGAAAAATAGAAATTATTAAAAATAGAAATTTAAACGTGATTATCGTGGGCTCTTTGATTTCAATAAACTTGTTTCCGTTATGGTGATAGTTCTACTTTAAGAATTGACATAACATGAAATCACACTTCTATCAGGTAAATAAATTACATAATTAATATATAAACAAGTGTAGGCATGGCGTCCACACCTATATAGGTGTGCCACACACATACACACACACACACAAACACACACTTTCTCTCGAGCTGCATGGAATTTTTTTCTTCATTCTGTGCTAATGCGACTAACGGTTGTATTAAAGCATCAATCCAAATAAGTAATAACTTTCAAACTTTTACAATAAATGTAGTACAGTTTGTTTTCTGGCATTTGAACAGGTGTAGGACAGCGACGTCGTTTTGTTATTTGGAGTTTGTCTTCAGGCATTTCAATAAGTGTAAGACAGTGACGTCATTTTGATATTTGATTTTTCTTTTCGGGCATTTCAACAGGTGTACGACAGCGAGGCCATTCTGTTGTTTGGAATTTCTTTTCGGGTATTTCTTGATATCACCTCCTCACAAATCACATAACTATACAACACGATCTTTTACAGTCTTGGCACATGTTAAGATCTTTTCATACTGATATAAGAAAGGGGGAATGGGATATATATATATATATATATATATATATATATATATACATATATATATATACATACATACATATATATATATATATATATATATATATATATATATATATATATATAAATAGATACATATATACATACATATATATACACATATAGATATATATATATATAAATATATACATACATATATATATATATATATATATATATATATATATATATATATATATATATATATATATATATATATATATATATATATAAACAGATACAAGAAATATGTATTTCGTTACTGACATGTATTCATCCAATCAAATAGACGGATACATATAAAGCTTATATCAGTCTGGAGGCAGACCTTCCTTTATTTTATATATAAGACAATGTAAAATTAATCTCGTCAGATATTTCTCTTTGAGGAATCTTTAATACTTACTAAATTTCTCACATATATATCCTTGTCGAACAGAATCACAAACCATGTCGTTCCAATGTAAATGCCACGAAGGAACGATTTCCGCACATTGTTCTTTGTTGTTTGCATTGTCTGGCTGGTCTCGATAAATGAAATGAGAAATGAGATATACTAGGCATTTTATGAAATCAGCATCTTTATAAATATTTTTAAATCCTTAAACATGTCTATCCTAAGTGGTATATATTTTGTATATCCTTATAAACTGTAAACAATTGTTAAACCCCAGGTTAAGGAATATAACACCATATAGAACATAAATGAACATTCAAGCCATGTTAGTTAAAAGTATCAGAAAAGTGCATCTTTCTATTCTTTGAATAGTATTTATCGGTTAATTAATCAATAAAATTGTAAATTAATAATTATCTTTGTTAGTAAATATTATTTAAATTACCTATGTTCCAGTTTGTATACGTCATTATCTTTCCATTTACCCACGTCCGACTTAGCGAAGAATGCAAATCTGTGGCACCTATCCAGAGTGTTTCGTCCGAAGAAGATCTCTTACCTATTTCATCTGTAATGGACAATTTTTTCAAAAAGATCCAGTATTAAAATTATATCTATATTGTGTTGGTTCTTAATTATCCATGGTAATACTCAAGTTGTTGTCAATTAAATAGTAGCTGAAACAATAATGGTAGAACAGAATGGCTTTAATGAAGACGTTGTCTACATATTATCCAATAATACAATCTCAGTAAGTTTTAATTATAAAATAATCACATGACATAATTGACATGATATGTCATTAAATAACTTCATAATTTCATATTTCCCTCAGAAGCTATGTCGTGCCTCAAATGGCCTCATGTCATGACGTTATATAGTACAAAGTGTGACTGTAGAAAGCAAACAAATGTCATATGCCTCATCTTGGTTAACTGTTTGTTGTTTCATTTACAGAAATCAAAAGTTTCTGTGTTTACTTAGGACCAATTCAAAACAGTTATCCTGTTTTGCTTGCCATATATAGAAGCCATTTGACATTGTTTATTAAGATTCATTTGAAATGAACGCTGATTTCAGGATTTCAGTTTACGTTATGTTTGAGGATGAATATTACCAACAGAAGATTAATCAAGATAATCTTTATATATATAACAATTGGGAGAGCTGTGCTAACAACCGCTACGAGTGGCGACTTGCTGGGAGACAAGGCGTTCGGAAAGCAGAGGAAGGGATAAAAGCAAACCTCGCTACAAAGACAGCCAAGAGGAAGGCGAAAAACAACAGCTTCAACAAGAATCAATCTTCACCTGCAGCAAGTGCAACAAAGATTGTCACGCAAGGGTCGGACTCTTGAGCCACTCGCGACGGTGCAGATAAGGCACCAAAACAGGTAGCTATACCATCGATCGTCTCTCGAAGACGGACGGATGCCAAGAACATATATGCAATCATACATACATACATACATACATACATACATACATACATACATACATACATACATACATACATACATACATACATACATACATACATACATACATACATACATACATACATACATACATACATACATACATTGGCGTACACGCTCTTTGTCTTGTTTGTATGACGTTAGCATATTTCTCATGTTGTCATTGTCTAATCAGCAGTTGTCTAAACAGCAATCATTGTCTTAATCTCGTTTACAGGTTTACATGAAGTATTCGGTTGTCTTAATTTCGTTTACAAGTATAAATGAAGAAATTAATGAAAACCAAACATTATAGTCTCTCTGCAAATATTTCAACATTTTGCATGTATATTTGTTATATTTTATGTATCAGCCGTCATGATGCTGTTTCCTTTGTTGAATAAGAAAATAATAAATTCAAAAAAAGTAATTACGTTAGATATTAGGCATTTCAGGAGGATAATTTTGAAGATCGGATGGAATGGTCCATTCTACACTAATATATATCAAGGATTCTATGAATCTCATTTTATTATATAAATATTTTCAACTTTCTCTGATTCTCAAACAGTGATGGAAAATTACACCAGATTTAATAGGAATAAGCAAATAACACGTGTCCATCTAGAAATCTATTTGGTGGAAACACACAGGGCAAAGTCGTTTGTTTTACAGCACCAGCGGTGTTGGGAAGTAGACATATTTACATGCAATTTATCTTCATGGATTGACATTACTTTTGATCGCTATTTGGAAAACTATATGCAGTTTGAATCAGAGGATTAAGGAACGCTACAGTTCTGCGTGCTAGGGTAACATACACGAAATAGAACAAAGTACACAAACTTCGGATGTTCTTAAAATTTTATAGTTTAGGCAATATTTTTTTTTCTGAATGTGTTAATATGGTATTGTGAAATAGCCCCCCCCGAAAAAAAAAACGATATTGGCTCATGTTACGAATTGATGCTCTTAAAATAAATAACATAGAAGGGTGAAGACAACAAGATTTGTAAAATTTGACAAATATTTTATTTTTTAGAAGACAAAGAGAAAAATACAAATTCAAATATGATCTAAGAATTAAAGATAAAGTCACAATAGCAATAAAATATCATGAATAAAAATCAGTTCTAATCCCGAAGAGATATAAAATTTAAGGCGATGACGTGTGTTAGGTCCTGCGTTGTACTGATGTGTCAACAGTCTATTGTTGAATCACATAAATATTATCCCAGGTTTGAATTCACTATAATTTTCAATTAATGTCTTTATCCAAGAATTTTTTCAGAGTACTTTTGCATTTGCAGAGAAAATAATCATTTGAAATCTACAATTTGAAGAAAACAAAATTCAGCAAAAACTGGTCACAACATAATGCAATTTAAATTACCAAATATCAAAGCACCACTGGTAACAATCTTACAGTCACAAAATAATACAGTTCTCTGTTTGACCTCATGTCACGAATTTGCATTTTCTAAAAGCAACCATTATCTAGTGGAGAATAACTTTCTAACATGATTGAATAAACCCTCTTTATTTAAAACATAATACTCTATAAAATTCACTTTGGAATAATAATTTTGTCAATGAACTAATACCCACAGAGGATAATGAAGCTATTTTTAGTTGTTTACATCAATGAAATAAAAAAAATAAAAAGCAAATCAGGACAAACAGAACTGAACTCAATTCTGGACAATGTCAATTCCAGTTAACTGTTACATTCCAACAGCATCTAAGAGATAATAAAATTAAATAAGCATAACACTCATAATGTCAGGAAATGAAATATTCAAGACTTTAGCATTGTAAAGCTCTTAATTTAGGAACCCATCATAAGGATATACCGCGAAAGCCAACTGATTAGAGAAATGGCAGTGATGGACTGGACTGTAACTGCTATAAAAAAAACATGCAATATGAAAATGTAACATTTTTCTTGGTCAAGTCAGTCAATTTTAAGTTGTGCAACAAGTGTTGGAGACAATTCAGCTACCTATGTTCTGCTGCAGAAACAACATAAAAATAGGCAATCAGGAACAATAACTTCTGTAAATGATGACGTCAGACACAAAATATGATACTTGGCGGTCTCATTAGTCCAAAGCTGCATGCAAAATGCCAACAATGCAATTATTGCCAAGAAAGTCATCTTACTGAATATATAATTGACATCTTATTTCATACACATTTGACTATGGCAATAAAATACTAATAAAACAAACTATTCATTTAATTTATAGCACAATCTTGTCAATCAGTTTCCTTTTTAAAATACCACCATGTCCATCAGGCCTTAAGTAGCTCCTCCTTATAGTACCAACATGTCTATCAGGCCTTACGTAGCTCATGCTTATAGTACCAACATGTCAATTAGACCTTACTTATCTGCTACATATAATACCAACATATCCATTAGGCCTTAAGTAGCTCCCACTTATAGTACCACCATATCAATCAAGCTTTAAGTAGCTCCTCCTTATAGTACCAACATGTAAATTAAGCTTTAAATAGCTCCTACTTATAGCACCAACTTGTCAATCAGGCCTTAAGCAGCTCCTCCTTATTGTACCAATATGTCAATCAGGCCTTACTTAGCTCCTACTTATACTACCAACATGTCATTCAAGCCTTAAATAGCTTCTACTTATAGCACCAACTTGTCAATCAGGCCTTAAGCAGCTCCTCCTTATAGTACCAATATGTAAATCAGGCCGTACTTAGCTCCTACTTATAGTACCAACATGTAAATCAAGCCTTAAGTAGCTCCTACTTAAAGCACCAATCTGTCAATCAGGCCTTAAGCAGTTCCTCCTTATAGTACCAGTTTGTCAATCAAGCCTTAAGTAGCTCCTACTTATAGTACCATCGTATCAATCAATTAGCTCCTTCGTATAGTTCTAATTGTCAACCATGTCTTACATAGCTCCTACTTATAGTATCAACATGTCAATCAGGCCTTAAGTTGTTCCTCCTTATAGTACCACCATATTCATCAGGCCTTACGTAGCTCATCCTCATAGTACTAATATGTCAATCAGGCCTTAAGCAGTTCATACTTATAGTACCAACATGTCAATCAGGCCTTACATGGCTCCTACATATAGCACCAACATGTCAATCAAGCCTGAAATAGCTCTTCCTTATTGTACCAATATCCCAATCAGGCCTTAATTAGCTCCTACATATAGTACCACCATATCAATCAGGCCTTAAGTAGCTCCTACTTATAGTACCAATATGTCAATCAGGCCTTACTTAACTTATACTTATAGTACCAACATGTCAATCAAGCCTTAAATAGCTCCTACTAATAGCATCAAGCTGTCAATCAGGCTTTAAGTAGTTCTTCCTTATGCTACCAATATGTCCATCAGGGCTTACACAGCTCCAACTTATAGCTCCAACATGTCAATCAGGCCTTTATTAGCTCCTTTTTATAGTACCAATATGTCAATCAGTCATTAAGTAGCTCCTACTCATAGTACCACCATGTCAATCAGGGCTTAAGTAGCTACTCCTTATAGTATTAATATGTCAATCAGCCTTACGTAGCTCCTACTAATAGTATCAACATATTCATCAGAAATTAAGTAAATCCACCTTAGAGCACCAACATGTCAATAAGGCCTTAAGTAGCTCCTACTCATAGTATGAACATGTCAATCAGGCCTTACTTAGATCCTACTTATAGTACCAACATGTCAATCAAGCCTTAAATAGCTCCTCCTTATAGTACCAATATGCCAATCAGGTCTTACTTACCTCCTATTTGTAGTACCACCATATAAGTCAGGCCTTAATTAGCTCCTCCTTATATTACAAATATGTCAATTAGACCTTACTTAGCTTATATTTATAGTACCAACATATCAATCAGGCCTTAAATAGTTCCACCTTATTTTACCAATATGTCAATCAGGACATAATTAGCTCCTCTTTGCAGTACTAAATTATCAATCAGGTCTTACTTAGCTCCTACATATAGTACCAACATATCAATCAGGCCTTAAGAAGCTCCTCCTTATAGTACCACCATATAGTACCAATATGTCAATCAGGCCTTACTTAGCTCATATTTATAGTACCAATATGTCAATAAGGCGTTAAGTAGTTCCTCATTATATCAAAAATATGTCAATCAGGCCTTAAATATCTCCTACTTATAGTACCAACATGACAATCAGGCATTACTTAGCACCTACTTATAGTACCACCATATCAATCAGGCCTTAAGTAGTTCCTCCTTATAGAACCAATAGGTCAATTATGCCTTACTTAGCTCCTACTCATAGTACCAATATGTTTATCAGGACGTAGCTCATACTTATATTACCAACATGTCCATCAGGCCTTACTTAGCTGCTACTTATAGTACCACCATATCAATCAGGCCATAAGTAGATGCAACTTATAGTACCAATATGTCAATCAGGCCTTACTTAGCTCCTACATGTAAATCAGGCCTGAAGAAGCTTTTTCTTATAGTACCATTATGTCAATGAGGCCTTACTTAGCTCCTACTTATAGCTCCAACATGTCAATCAGGCCTTAGGTAGCTCCTTCTTATAGTACCGATATGTCAGTCAGGACTTACTTAGCTCCTACTAATAGTAACACCATAACAATCAGGCCTTAAGTATGTCCCACTTATAGTACTAATACGTCAATCTGGCTTTACTTAGCTCCTTTTTATAGCACGAACATGTCAATCAGGCATTAAGTAGTTCCTCCTTATAGTACCACCATATTCGTCAGGCCTTAAGTAGCTTTTCCTGATAGTATCAATATGTAAACCAGGCCTTAAGTAGCTCATACTTTTAGTACCAACATGTCAATAAGGCCTTTCTTGGATCCTATTTATAGCACCAACATGTCATCAAGCCTTAAATAGCTCCTCCTTATAGTACCAATATGCCAATCAGGCATTAAATACCTCCTACTTATAGTACCACCATATCAATCAGGCCTTAATTAGCTCATCCTTATAGTACCAAATTGTCAGTCAGGCCTTACTTAGCTCCTACTTAAGTACCAACATGTCAATCAGGCCTTAAGTATCTCCTCCTAATAGTACCACCATATCAATCAGGCCTTACGTAGTTCCTCCTTATAGTACCAATATGTAAATTAGACCTTACTTAGCTGCTACTTATAGTAGCAGCATGTCAACAAGGCCTTAAGTAGTTCCACCTTATCGTACCAATATGTCAGTCAGGCTTTAGTGTAGCTCCTACTTATTGCACCAACATGTCAATCAGGCCTTATGTCGCTAATCTTCTATCACAAATATGTAAATCAGGCCTTAAATATCTCCTCTTTATAGTACCAATATGTCAATTATGACTTACTTGGCTCCTACTTATAGTACCAACATGTCAATCAGGCCTTAAGTAGTTCATCCTTATAGTACCAACATATGAATCAGACCTTACGTAGCTCCTCCTTATAGTACCAATATGTCAATTAGACCTTACTTAGCTGCTACTTATAGTACCAACATATCAATCAGGCCTGAAGTAGTTCCACCTTTTGGTACCAATATATTAATCAGGCGTTAGTGTAGCTCCTACTTATTGCACCAACACGTCAATCAGGCCTTAAGTCGCTAATCCTTCTAGCACAAATATGTCAATCAGGTCTTAGATATCTCCTCCTAATAGTACCAGTATGTCAGTTAGGCCTTACTTGGTTCCTACTTATAGTACCAACATGTCAATCAGGCCTTAATTAGCTCCTCTTTACAGCACCAGATTGTCAATCAGGCCTTACTTAACTCCTGTATATAGTACCAACATGTTAATCAGATCTTAAGTTGCTCCTCCTTATAGTACCACCATATCAATCAGACCTTACGTAGCTCTTACTTATAGTACCAACATGTCCATCAGGCTTTACTTAGCTCCTACTTATAGTATCAATGTCAATCAGGCCTTACTTAGCTCCTCCTTATCCTACCACATATGATTATAGCAGTGCCATTACCAGTTGTCTATAGTGAATAATAGCAAGTGAGCTTGTAGTGAGAATAAAATGAAACATTTGATATCAGGATTACACATTTTATAATCAAAAGATTTTTTAATTATCTCAAAGATTAATATTTGCTAATATTTATTTAAAGCTGTAAGTCCATTGTTATTTATGATACTGTAAGGTTTGTTCAAATGCAAATGTGAGAATCTCTAATAATATATTTACACTTATACAAATTTCAGTAATCATAATGAATAAATAATGTTGTAATTACTCCACACAAAAGATTACATTATAAATAAAATCCATATGAATTAAATTATGCAAGTGTCATATGAATGCACACTTGAATAAACCTACTTACTTGACAAGAAACTTTGTTCCTCTGGCCCTTCAATGCACACTAAGTCACCGCCTCCATTCATGCACTTGATGCGTGCCTGATGCCACGTGCTTCCTTCGATAACAATATGGTAGCAGTGTCCAGAAGCTGGGTCCTCGATCCACGACTGATCGCAGTTTGAGCTTGCAATTGCTTCAAAACGTTTTACAAATTCAATAATGACGAGAACAGTTCGGACAATCTAATTGTAATTGAAGTAACGATCAACACGCACACACACACACTCACACACACACACACACACACACACACATATATATATATATATATGTGTGTGTGTGTGTGCATGTGTGTGTGTGTGTGTGTGTGTGTGAGAGAGAGAGAGAGATGAAAACGCAGGCTCACCAGAACATTATTTATTACATTTTTTAAAGCAAAAAATATTTTAAGTCTTAAAACAGTCGCAATGGATGGAGAATGGCAAATGATCGTCCTCTAAGACTTGGTATTGGTGTTTTAATGTCTATAATGATGAATCTCATAGTGCCGTAAATCTGTGATGAAACCTTCTTTCTGAGGTGGATTTCGGACTTCAAGTGTAAACATTTTACCGTGTAGGTGTAATCCGTGGTTCTAATTTTTCTGGAAACAAGATTTTGATCTCTCGAATGTGGTTTGGTGGATCTAGACTTTTTTGGATTTGTGGCAGAAGTGGATGGTGTTAGTTTCGGCTTATTCGTGTCCTCGTCGAAACCACAAAGACGGACTTAAACTAACACTTCAACTAGCGTATGAGGTGACACTGCAAGTCATTAACTCTAGGCTTCTTCATTGAGATTTTCACTGGAATAATGCAATGGTTTAATCTTGATTACAAGAAGCAGTGGGTCCCTATCTATCTATCTATCTATCTATCTATCTATCTATCTATCTATCTATCTATCTATCTATATATCTATATATCTATATATATATATATATATATATATATATATATATATATATATATATATATATATATATATATGTATATATGTGTATATATGTCTGTATATGTATATATATATGTATGTATATATATATGTATGTATATATATATATATATATATATATATATATATATATATATATATATATATATATATATATATATATATATATATATGGCAAGTTCTCACCCCAAGTGTATTCATTCAGCTTTCAGCAGAGCAGTCGTTCAAAATTATTCTATAGAAAAGACAACAGACTAATCATCCTCACGAAACAAAAGTCAAGATATCTGCTCTGTCTATTAGGAGACATGAAATTGGGCTCTCGAATGCATCCAACGTGAAAAAAAGGAACGACGGGAGAAAGGAGAGAAAGTTAAAGATATCCATTACGATTGTCAGGGGAAAGGACATTGGTTTTCAGATGGTCCAAAAAAACCCAAATAAGAACCAAGAAGAGGAGGATGAGGAGAAATAGTCTTACGAAACAAATGAAGAACCGTCCCCGTCAAGAAATGCAGGAAACAAAAGAAGAGGAAGAACTCAGACCGGTAAAGAAATTAAAAAAAGATATAAACAGTGAAAATGGACTCTTGTGATGTGTTGTGATGCTTTAGCGTTGATTAGAAAAGGAGAGCATGCCTAAATGTAAATGTGTCTTTATTATATAGCATTTTAATCATTATTTCACTCTGAATAAGTAAAGGTTTATCGTTGCCAGACTAAGAAAGAGAACAGTATTAATGGTTCTGAATTTGATGAATAGGGAGGTATTACGTGACACGAAATTTAGATCTGTATATAAAAGGAAAACATTTCTGTTTGTATTTCTATATACTTTATACCTGGCGATTGGTAGATAGACAAATAAAGGGAGAGATTATACTAAATGTCAAGTAACACAATAAGTTCGATATATTTGACAGCAAAACTCATATTCTGGTTTGTTCCGGTCCTTAGCATTATGTTCATTAGTCCAGGTCATTAAAATTGTCCTTATTAATCCAGGTAATGGTATGACAGTTGTTTTAATACACCACATGTGGGCTATCTTCTTACCAATGGTAGTATCGTGTGTATTACTTGTGCTAGTCGTCTTATTGAAGACTCGGAAAGGTTCAGATAGGTCATATTATGCAAGACATGAATTGTATTTGCTGGTATTTTATAGGTTCAGCGTTTCTATACCACGACCAATTATGACCTGTTTTTATATTTGCCCTAGTAACTCACGTTTTGAAGCACTTCACGGCATTAGAAATCGTCGTTTGTAAACTACATTATCATTTGGTACTGTTACAAATCTCGGCTCGTTCAAAGCAACAAAGGAAAGAGTGAAGCAAACAAGTCTTATAAATTTTAACAAAAAATATGTATTTCCCTACAATACACATTAAAAAACTGAAATAGGACTTTCAATTTGTGAATATAATCCAAAAACAACACTCAAATAATTGAAACACACAAGTCTTATCACTAAAAAATCCTAAAAGAAATCAAAATTCGAATAGCGGCGAAGTTCAAGGATGGTGGACAATGATGTCAGACGAATGAAGTATTAATGTCAAAATTTTTACGTTGAATTTTATGACTCACAAAAGAATATTTATAGGATACTGTATTTGGAAATATGAACAAGTTTTTTCCGATGGATATACTGCACGACTTTGGGAGTGCAGTATATTCTTCGGACAAAACTATTTCATATTTTCCCATACAAATACAGTAACCTTTTATTATATGTTCATTTCTTATTCTCCCTAAGGCTTAAATATATAAACAAAATACACTTCAAGAAAGACAGTAACTAAATGTATACCGTGTTCCAAACTAAATACATAAGTGCTGATGGATCATTACACAACATTATTAATGAGCGCATAACTCCGCCAAAATAAATGTGAATTTGGTCGCGCGCTGAACGTAATTTTCCAAAGAAAATGACGTTTGCTCTACTTAAAATTGAAATTGGAGAAATATTGTTAATTAATACGGATTGCAACAACTTTTCCATTAGATCTGGAATGAATAAGTTTTGGTATTTCTGTAAATTCAGCGCAATCTTTTGATTATGGCCTGGATTTATCTACATGAAGTGACTTGCATCGGATTCCAGCAGCGTCTGCCAATTCAATCGTTTTGAATTGTGTTGTCATCGGCATGCGTTTTACTTTTCAGTCATTGAATGATTCAGATCATAATGTGGGAAATTATGAAGCTCTTCCATTACAATTATCGAAAAGATGTTGTGGAATTTAATGTTTATTTCATTTTGAGTGCAGTAAGGAGGATGTAACTGCACTTGGAAAATACTAGAAATTACAGTACAATTTTAAAATGTGTAATCAACCCTTGACAGACCTTCAGGATGTAAAATTGTAATTATATTTTTGGCCATTTTTAACTGCTAAAGATGACAGGTTATATGTATAACTTGCGTTTTATTGTGATGACCCTGTATAGCGTCTATATCTAGCTAAATCTGAAACATTGTATCAAAAAAGTAAACGCGGAATTATCCAAAGCAGTTTGTATGTGTCAGTCTATGAAACATTTGCTGGTATTTGGCCGTCCATGAAATATCTGCTTTAATTCATTCATAAAAATTGTTTACGATAGAAAATAGTTCCTTTGCGCGCGAGGTATAGTATGAAGGTGATCAATATCAGAGAATATTGCACGATTCGGACAATGTAAAGTTAGCCGAGAAAAAAGATGAGCATATAATAATCCGGCTTATTCTGAGTGATTTAGCACTCAGAATAATTTCCACTGAATGTCTCTGTTCAAAGTTTTGATGACGAAGCACTTATTTTCCAGTGAATATAAGTTATTCTTATATAACAAATAACTCAAAATAGGCACAACGGAAAACACTTCTGATCTCTTGAATGTACTTTAACGGCTAATAAAATAAACAGTGATACTGAATATTAAAACACACTGAAATGTCATTTCTACACTTATGATATGTAGCATGATAAGCAAGGCACTTGACACGTTCACCCAAATGTTGATGACTCAAGGTGGTGTAATGTATGTTTGACCTTGATACCGGCCAATCATTTAAACTTCATGTAACCAAGTGTCTGAACGAGGTAAGCTCAAAATAATGCTAATGAAATACTTTGAAGTTAAATACCAACAGAAAGTACTTTTAAAAAATATCGAATCCCGCGAAAAAAGTAATGAAACAAAAACAAAAAAGAATTTTAAAACTAACACACAAACGGCAATTTAATTACATGTACGTAACAGTATACTCACATACCTATTTGCACGCAATCTCGAAATTATATATAAATAGCAACGGTTAGTTCTTACCTGCTACCTGCAGGAGGAATGCAAACAGTTTGAAATTATTAAACAAGCAGTTCATCATTAAGCATCCACAAATGATCTCTGATAGAAATTATGTCTAATCGTGGCAAAAGAGTTTCAGATTGTCAAGACAATATCATGTCAGAAGAATAGTTCAGTAAAAAAATAATAACTTTCGTTTAGACAGGTTTTATTTCTTATCAGTTGTCCAACCTGAATAAATGGGGCTTACCTAGCAAGGGACATTCGCAAGTGAGCTGGATCAGATAAATATAAACACACTGAGATAATGTACACAGATTTCCCAAGAGCTTGTAAATGTGTACTTATTTAAATCAGATCAAATGCAGAGAATCTGTCCAGGCATGTTTGCATTTACTTAAAACCGCGATAGCAAAGTTACTTAAACATCTGAATCGATATCTGTCCATGCCAGACAAATGTGTTCGATGTGTGCTTGGGAAAAGCAAGTATGTATGTATGTATGTATGTATGTATGTATGTATGTATGTATGTATGTATGTATGTATGTATGTATGTATGTATGTATGTATGTATGTATGTATGTATGTATGTATGTATGTATGTATGTATGTATGTATGTATGTATGTATGTAGGTAGGTAGGTAGGTAGGTAGGTAGGTAGGTAGGTAGGTAGGTAGGTAGGTATTTGCATATCTGCACAATGTGTAGAGTTTATTTACAATATCAAGAACAGTTTGTCTAATTGAAAGCATACAGGTCGATGAAACGATATTAGATTAGCCCAGTGTTCTGTTCAGTTAATGCTAAATCGAGTTTACGTAATCTTAAAGTGTAATCTGATATTTGACCCTTTTGGTCTCTTTTTGGATCTTGATAACATGCCTTGGTACTTTCGTTATCTATGAATGACGTAAAATTCTACGTTTTGGAGTAGGTAGTTTAATTTGTTTCTTTCACTTCAAACGTTACGGTCTCATTTGCCTGCTGATCCATCAACTACACAGCTTGACAAGAATTGAATATATATTGAATGTACGACTGTCTGAAGCATTAAACGATGCAAATCTATGTCATTGTGTATACAGAATACAAAAAAATTCAGAATTATTCTTCAGATAGCGGTTTCAAGTACATTTATAAAAGATTTCAATCCCAAAGTTTTAATACAAAGTGCCAGCAATTTTAAATATATTTCAGTAATGCTAGATACCTATTTGCTACGTTTTTAACGATGCAAGAACGGTATCAAATGTCATGACATTGATCCAACATCTTGAAGATGTATATGTTGATAAAATGAATAACCTTCTGTTATCTTTAACTATTAAATAAAACTTACCCTAATGTAGTGGCGTGCATTCCATAACATTAATGCTATAGATGATGTCTGTGTGTCTATAATCGGAAATTGCAAACGGCTTTATTATTGTCATCAGTTTAGTTGCAACAGTTGTTGCTGGTAAATGTTATGGTTTATATATTTGTTGATAAATAAGTTACGGTGAGTTAAATATCAGCCACTGTAATTCGACCATTTTGCTAAAACACTATGAGCAATTTTTCAGCTATCGCTATGGGAGGAAAAACATTCTGATGTATTATATTGACATTAAATATATCAACCATTCTAGGCATCAGCTTAAGTATAATTTTGTTTACAACAAAAGGAAGATCTTCATCTGAAAAAAATCGACTTACAATTTTGCATTGTACACACTGATCCCACAAGAAAGACTAAAGTTTATCCTTCTTTCTTTCTGGACTGAATGCGCCTGCCATGGCTTTCCATGAAAATGTGAAAATAATATCTTCTGCCTAAGCAGTGATTGATTGGACATTTTATGAGAATACTGATTATTACAGAAGTAGTGCTAGATCAATGCAAAATTGCCCATTAGATATGATATTTCTAATTAGACTTTTCTTGGGCTCTAGAATTCTACAATTCCAAGAAGGAGTTTGACTTCATAAAAACTTCGTACAAACTCTACCTTCAGATATGTAAAATATGCAGATTTATTCTTCACTGATTTTATTATTGCATATAGGTAAAAACTCCAATTTGGTTGTTCGTAAAAGTCATAACGAACAGTTTACGGATTATTGCGTTTAAATGTTTAAATAAAGTCGGAAAGGGTATTACTTGCTATGATACATTTACGACGTATCAAGAGAACATATGGAATAGAAAGAACAATGATGTCATTGCGCGTCATGGAAAAAAGTAAAGGTTGTTCAAGGGATATATATATATATATATATATATATATATATATATATATATATATATTCATCGGTAATAGGGGGACAAGCTATCAATATTCTTGTGCAGATCACTTCAAAGTTTCAATCTCCACGAGAAATCAGACAAGGAAGAAAAGATGCAAATCGAACAATTGGCGAGTTTGGGCAAACAGTTCAGTTTGATTTTTGTAAATAACATTTTTCATGGCTAAGTTTTGTCTATTTGTAGATTATATATTAAGATTATTATTGTTTGTAGGTAAACATGTATATTTGGATTTTAGTTTAGGATATTAGTTTCACCAACGGAATTTCCCAATTTACCTGCTATTTGCCATGCTATTTTCTAAAGTTTTAGTAATAGACCTGATAATTTTGACAACTTAGAATGTTCTAAAATGAACTTTGGTCCTTTATCATATTTCTCATATTGTGATTTAGTTTTCTTTATATTAGGGAAAAGACCGCTGCGGTGGCCTTAGTGGTTACAGCGTCCGCCTCGGACGCTAGAGTTCGTGGGTTCGAACCCCCAGCCAAGTCATACCAATGACTTATAAAAATTGTACTAACAGCTGCCTCGCTAGGCCCTCAGCATTATGAGGTCAATGTTATTATTTTCGGCCTGGTGTTAGTATAATGTGATTGGGTTCGACATGTTGCGGCATGATGCCTCACTGATAAAAATCATTATAAACTGCCACACTGCAGACATCGTAGCAATATGACTGAAACATTGTTAAAGCTATATAAAAAATCCAAATGATACACAGACACAACCATAAGTGAAAAGGTAATGAGATTTTCATTCCTACTTTAACTTCTGACTAGTTGAATAAGTTTTATTACTTGTGTTCAGTTTTAATTTGATAAGGTTTTACTTATTTAGATGACTCGTTGGAATTACAAAGTACTCTTTGGCTTCAGAATTAAATCACTATTTTGGGATTATTGTGAATTCATTTCGAGGTATTTTGCATTATATCATTGTGATACATCAAGTCTGTCAGCACATCAAACTATTTCACTCTACTGGAATTCAGTCGAAACGCTACTGAAATTCATTCGGAATATTTTATACATTTGGAGTTGCGATAAAACTTTTTTGGACTATTTGGGATTAAATTAACAATACTGTAAGTTCTTTTAAAATTTTCACTTTATTTTCTAGTAAGATAAATTATTTGGTGAATTTTAAAAAATTTATTGGATTTCCCTCTTTTCTGTTGGTTTGTTTGAGATATTAGGGTCGCAAAGACTTTTGTATATATCATTATAGTTGTGCATAAATTAAATTTACATTCACAATTAAAGGTATTTTGAACCTTACATTGACAAACACAATAATCGTATGTCCAACACCGAATTGCCATATATTTTGCATACAAGATAATTGCATGTGATTGAAAGACAATGCAACCCATTGCAGTAAATTGATATTTTACTTTAAATCAAAGACGCTGAGATATATTTAAACTATTTGCGGAAGCTCTCAGCCTTGTTCGGATACTGCTCATGAGAGCAAATGCTATCAACGAAAACTACAAAGTATTTTCATGGGTTCTATACAAACATGTCAGTTGAGAGGAATCAAAATAATATTTCGTCAAAAATCAGTAAATTGTGATCTGAATCATGATATAAATAATATTAACTACGTGAAAAAATTAAATAGATATGAAAAATAAAATCCATTGCATAAAGCATTGTTAGAGAAAATTAAATTCATTTAATTTCTTTCAACATAATCAAAGCACAGTAGTTACTGAATCGAATCAATAAATAATACATAATTTTCATCTAATTTATAATGTCCATCTACAATGATGGTAATTATTCACGAAATGGTTAGGTGTAAGTGAATTTAACGAATCAGACGCGAATCGGAAAGATGTCCATATAAGCCTTACATACGTCTGATGAATGTAAACATGCGACATGTTTCAGATTCTTCCTATAATAAAGTGGACTGACAAAACCTTCATTCTTTCCTATATTTGGCATTATTTGCAAACTACTTTCAATTTCGTTACCAGAATACGTTCCAAGTGATGCATGGAAAAATAAGGTTAGAAAGATCTGGAATGCTGCTAGCATGAAATGATGAGTGATAACAGTTGGTTAATAAGACTACTGGCTACAATTTGCATTAAATGAAATAGCCTTAAAATGGTGACCTTGTCTTACACTGTAAACTCGTCCAAAAATAACAATTTAAATTTGTTGTGTTCTTCTATAGTCCAACAGGAAGTAAGATGAGAAGACAACTTATGAACACTATCCATCTGAAGGCTCCTTTGTATACAAGGCTTGTCAGTATTTCCATATTCCTACTTGTGAACACGACCTAAGATAAACTATATTTTTGTCGAATGGAAATAATACAAAGAATGTATATTTCTCTTAGAGCATGATTTGTCAAAGGACCGTTCACTTATCAAGTTTCCCTTATTCGTCCTAGATTCTCTTCAGGCTCCAGGATTTAGATCAAACACTCTTATACCTGTCTTTCCTGAACGACCACTGAAAATATAAATATAAATACATCAATATATAATATGCACCTGCAAATAAATTTTCGGCCCACACAGCTCACAACTACGTGTTCTTAATGTGCACAATTCCTCACTGGCTTTCAGCAAAACCTGATCATTATTTGAATTTGTCTTTATCAGACTGGTATAAACTGTTATTGGAAGAACACAATTTAATTCCTTGCATTTGATCTTATAAAAGAAAACTTTATTTTAAGTATTCAAGCACAGGAAGCGATAAGTTTTAGTAGTAAAAAATATAAATAGGATTAAATGAATTTAGGTCACTCTAACTACAATTCACATAATTCTCATACAGGTATAATAAAAAATATCAATAAACGAAGTTCATTGAAGCATTGTTTCTTATAAAGTTTCGTATAGCGCATCATAAGATTGTATTTGGAAACTATGAACAAACTTATACATTTGTTCATATTTCTATCTTTGGTTAAAATAACATTTAATTTTTAAAGTATTGCTACAATCTAAAAGTTAAAAGTTACATTTTTACTTCCGAATTTGTCAGAGATAAGTGTCATGTTTTCCATTTAACACTAATGTATAGATGACAATTGTCACCCTTTTCATTTAACACTATAATGTACAGATGACAATTGTCACCTTTTTATTTGACACTATAATGTACAGATGACAATTGTCACCTTTTTATTTGACACTATAATGTATAGATGCTAATTGTCACCTTGTTTATTTGACACTATACTATACAGATGACAGTTCTCACCTTTTCCATTTAACGCTATGATATGCAGATGTAAATTCTCCATGTATTCGTTTCAAATGTTTTGTCTCCCCTAAATTTATAGGTAAAAATGATACTATTGAGGCAAATATATGACCATAAATGACATTTTTATATTAAGAAAGATCATTGCTTGTTAAGTTTATTGCTCACTGACTAAATCTTGTACATATAAACACGTACATAAAAACATACAATCAATTATGTAAACAATTTTATGTATATCTATATTAAGTGTGTTAATTTTCATTTTTCTAGTTTGAAAGACTCATTTACTATAAAAACCATAAATACTAATAGACTTTATAGTTGTAGGCTTGTCCTGTAAGATGAGGTCATTCTTGTAAACACACTATTAGTTTCAAAGATTGCGATGTACTTTGATTGAAGTAAACGTATAGATCAGTTAATAACATTTCATAGGATTCCCCAAAGGGAAGTCCATCAGACCTAACTTCTGATTGGCTAGCTGTGTAACCACTAGGTTTTGTTGGGGGGGGGGCAGAGGACAGTTTTATGCACAAATTTAAATATTTAGTGCAAAATAATTTCAAAGTTTTCTAATTGTTACATATTTACACACTTTTTAGCTTAATGGTACGAAAGTAATTAAATTTAATAAAAAAATAATAATGTTATTACTCATTTAGAAAAGTGATCACACTGCGACAAAAGCATTGCATTGTGTATAATTTGTGCTAAGACTACCTTCTTGAAAATAATTAAAAATTGTGTGCAATGGAAGATATTTTCTGTATTTTTTTTGCCATCATAGTCAGTAAAATACTAAATTTCTCGATAATGTTGACTGATTGCTAAGAATGGATTTTACAGTTCCAACAATCGACTGGCTACGTAACACGCTCTTAGTTATCAGTAATAGAACGTCTCGAATTTGGAAGCAAATATTTGACGAATAGTTTGTATTAAAAGTGTACAAAGTAAGAAAAATGTCACCAGACATTTACATTTACAATGTAGTTTAAAAGTAATTTCAACCTGACACACATAGATTCCTAACCTGTTTATTCGTGCTCTAGTGGGGGTGGGAGGCGTGTACACCATTGTCTATATAATTTTGAAATTGGGCAGAAATGGTCAAAAAAAGAAAGCATAACGAGGCTATTATATAATAATTACTTGCATATTCATAAAGAACAAGAACATATTAACAGATCTGGTTAACCGCACCAAAACAAAATAGCAGTTTTTCTTAAGGGGGCGGGGGGACAAATTTTATGCACAAATTTAATGTTGCATACGCCACCTAATAAAAAAAATTCATAAAAATTAAAATACATGAGTGAGGGCAAAAAAACCTATATTTTTGTATAGATAAAATAATGCAACACATAAGAATATCATTCACTTGATCTGAGAAGACAAAATAAATTAATAGAATTGATGCACTACACTTCCAAATTTATACATGCATTTTTCATGTCCTAAGGCCATTTTTGAGAACAAATGGTACTCTCAGTGCAGATACAAGCCATTTACGTTGGTGAAAATTTTGAAAAACATTATGTATTTAATAGTTTGATGCAATTCAAAATGGTTGTCGTCCAATCAGTTTTTGAGATATTCTACTTGCCTTGGACTATTATGTCTGCTGCTATAAGCAGGTAGCTATGCTTCCTAGCCGACTATTGGTATTTCACTGGCTACATGCTGTGCAGTGACTACATGAGGTGTACATACCTAACATCAGTTTCAAGAACAACACGAGTCGGAAAGATCCAATTCGCAAATAGGTCCATATCTTTAAATATTACATAATAATAGCCCAAAAGACACGCCAATGCCTGAAGATAAGAAATTTGCCAAGGGCCAATATGCGAAACTATCCCGTGCCACCTAGAGTGATTTCGAAAGGTCAAGTTTGCCTTGATTCTGCATCTTAGTTATTGTATATGAAGTATGAATCGCTGGAAGGTATTTTTATTCCAAGGATTAACAAAAGACAAATAGTTCTAATCATGTGAGTGGATTTATTTTGTTCAATTACTGATTGGAAATACAAAGTAGTCAGAATTGCTGATTTAGCAGCTGCGTTGAATTACTGTGAAGTAATTTACAGACATTTTATATTAAATCATTTTGTGGTAAAAAAAATTTTTTTTGGCGCATCACCACAATTGTGCAAACTTCATTTAGAATATCACTGGAAATAATTTGAATTCCATGATACTTTTATATTTGTGATTGAAGCTTTGGGACTATTTAGGTCTATTTAGGATTTCAATAAACATAAGTTATTTTTTCATTTTTCACTTTCTACTTTTGGGAAATAAATGATATTTTGAATTTTGCAAAACATGTTGGTTTCCATTGTTTTGGGTTTTTTTTGGGTGGGGTGTTACTTAGTTTAGGACCATAGCTTCAATAATATGTTATTTTTATTCATTTATTTATTTATTTATTTTATTAATTACTGTACCTGACATATTTTAGAGATTTCTTCGTTAAGACGGTTCTTTAAAATAATTTAAAATGGTATCATCTTTACCCTCAACATTATACTGCAGTCGATTCCTTCACCAGACATTCGCCTTTGTTGGGAATATTATGGTTAACTGTGATTGCAATTCCTAGATTGTTTAAACTGAAAAGAGAAAATGTTTAAAATGTTTAATGCGGAACATTTCTTTTGAATTTAAAAACCCTGTGGATCTATCTATCTATCTATCTATCTATCTATCTATCTATCTATCTATCTATCTATCCATCCATCCATCCATCCATCCATCCATCCATCCATCCATCCATCCATCTATCTCTGTATATATATATATATATATATATATGCGTGCGCGTGTGTGCTTGTGCAAACACTGTGTTCTTATGAGTCTGTAAGATTTATATATCTTATATATCTCAACGCTTGTATATACGTTTCGTCATTTCTGTCACTTTTTGCATCAATAGGACGATTTATTATGGGCATGTATGATACCAGCCAATTAATGCTTTCAAATATGCAGCATTTGTCTATCATTGACAAACAAATAAAAATATTAGTATCAGCTAGTCCTCACTATCATGAAGAACAGACATCAAACGGGAACATTTTTCTTCCTTTCCTGTTTGGTAACACTGAGTGGTTAGTGATAACATTTTCTACATAATTCATCAACTAATGATATGTTTACGATATGTCAAATGAAAGAAGAAAAAATCTAGGAGAATATAATTTTGCGTTAATCATGAATAATTGGACTTTCTCGTTATGGATTTCATTTTGAAAGTGTCGATTACTTTGGTTGCGTTGCTAAATTGATTTTGATTTCCATTTTTAGATTTACCTTGGTTGCTTCGTAAGACCTGAAATAGAAAAATTAAATGAAAGTTGTCAGGAAGAAGAAGAAATCTCCTCAAATCCAAATTAAAAGAACCATTAACAGATATGAAAATTTTAACTTTTTGGCATGGCCTTTAGAGTAGGAAGAGGACAAACGCATAATGATGGTTTTTTTCCTCATTGAAGACAAAACCTAATTATTATTTTCTTCTTATCTGAATCAAGTCCTGACTAATGAAGCTCTCCGTGGAAGTATGCACTTTACAGCCTTATTACAACAATCACAGGAGACCAATATATATATATATATATATATATATATATATATATATATATATATATATATATATATATATATATATATATATATATATATATATATATACCTTCTGTAATAAAATCGACATGTCTTTAATTATGCGACAAATTACTATACATGAAGGTTCAAATCCTAATATGATTTGGATTCTACGAGGATACAATTACACCGAACAAAATATATCACTTAGGTTTGGAATACCAGGTAGAAGGAGAAACACAGAGGCAATATATGAATAAGAATTAATGGTGAGCCTGTTCTTAGAAAACTTTTATAATAAAATGCGGAACATCATACCTTTCCTCATTTTAACATAATGCATACCTTTCACCATATTTATTACATATAATGGCTCCTTGTATAGGAAACAGTTTTCATCGAACATGACATTTTTAGCTGATTTCATGCTTTCACGAGTGTTTCTCTTTATCTCATAAGATACCTAAATTCAACGCTTACTTTTAACTTCTAAATGCGAGATCATTACACTTTTGACCAGGTTGTGTCTTAGCTCTATGTACTATCAGGAAAGTATGAATGACAAAACTGCGACTGTTTTTCTTGTTAAATAATGAGAAATCAAATTTCGTTACAACATTTATCCATTGCAATTTCAGCCCTTGAAATCAAATGACCAAGCTAACGAAAATAAAATATATGAGGCTTTTGGAAATCATTAGCGATTACAACCTGCCGTGAATTGGCAGACACAGAAATCGGACGTAAACTCCATAAAATTGTGTCTGATATAATTCACATACTAACATGTACTTTTCTTTGAGTAATGGATACGATGATTCTTTAAACAGCAATTACTGATCGTAATCACTATTTTTTGAAACACATTTACTGGCAGGGTTTGTTTTCCGATACTTTTCTCTGCAAGACACGCAAGAAAATGCATATTGACTCATATATTTGCAGGTGATTTTGAATAACTTGCAACCCTAGTTAAGTAAAAATTATGAATGTTTTCAAAGCGTTAATTACTCCGAGATTTCGCAAGATAATTCTTCAGTGAAAGATAAACAAGGACAAAGAGTAGTGGAGAACAGGACATAAAACATTGATATTTATTTAAATTGATTACATATGTCTCTTTCATCTGTACTTTTGACGATAACTAAATGTGGTTGGGCAAAGAGTACCATATGAAAAATGAAAATAAAAAAATCTCTCTAAAATATTTACTTATAGCTATCATACAATTACTTTAAAGTGTCTGATTTCACTTATTATGTTTCCAGTTATTTAAATTACTTACCATAAGAATGAAGACACATGATAATGTTTGTCAGGAGGAGTGTTAAACAAAGAGGCACAAAGATGACCGTGGCTCTAATGAAAACCTTAAGCTTTAAATTGTCGAGAAATCGATCCTTTCTCCGACTACCTGAAAATAATTTAAAGTGACATCATATATATATATATATATATATATATATATATATATATATATATATATATATATATATATATATATATATATATATATATATATATATATATGTATACACCAGTCTTTAATTGGCACAAACTGATAAAATGTATGGCTACAAGTTTTTTCAAATTTGAACCACATTTGAAACGCCATAAGAAGATAAAGCGAAAAATTTCATCGTGTGGATGTATCATGTACAAACAGTAAAACTGATATATGATGGATGGTTATATGTGTTATTGCCAGCATGTCGAATGTCTTGTGCGGTTGAATGCTTTTGAATTATTCACATTCATATATAAGATGTGAATTGTCCTGAAAATCGCGCTTCCGAATCAAAAGACATGCCAACATTTTCAGGCATAAGAAAATACAGATGGAAGCTTGTACACTTCAGAGATGCATGTCATTTTCCGATGTTACTAACTTTAACCTGCATAAACTAAGAAATAATAAAAAAAATAAAAACTACACCTAAAAGAATTAACTTATACATGCACACAAATACCACAATTGTAATGGCATATTGAATTCCATCAAGTATTTGAAAAGCTTTTAATACTCGCATTTGACTGAATTACAATTGTTATGTTCATTGTAAGACTGACATGGAGTTACCTTGCAACATAAATAAAGTCTATCTATCTATGAATTTCCGAATCTATTGGCTTCGTTTAGAAACGAGAAAAATTTCAATGAAATAGTGTTATTCACAAGTATACACGTCAAGGAATGAGATCATAAAGCATTTACAGTTAATGTTAATATGAAATGTATAAGCAGATAATTAACAGGTATGAGAAAATGATTAAGTAGATCATCAACAGGTATGATGAAATGTATAAGCAGATAATTAACAGTTATGATGAACTGTATAAGCAGATAATTAACAGTTATGATGAAATGTATAAGCAGATAATTAACAGTTATGATGAAATGTATAAGCAGATAATTAACAGGTATGAGAAAATGATTAAGTAGATCATCAACAGGTATGATGAAATGTATAAGCAGATAATTAACAGTTATGATGAACTGTATAAGCAGATAATTAACAGGTATGATGAAATGTATAAGCAGATAATTAACAGTTATGATGAAATGTATAAGCAGATAATTAACAGGTATGATGAAATGTATAAGCAGATAATTAACAGTTATGATGAAATGTATAAGCAGATAATTAACAGGTATGAGAAAATGATTAAGTAGATCATCAACAGTTATGATGAAATGTATAAGCAGATAATTAACAGGTATGATGAAATGTATAAGCAGATAATTAACAGGTATGATGAAATGTATAAGCAGATAATTAACAGGTATGATGAAATGTATAAGCAGATAATTAACAGTTATGATGAAATGTATAAGCAGATAATTAACAGTTATGATGAAATGTATAAGCAGATAATTAACAGTTATGATGAAATGTATAAGCAGATAATTAACAGTTATGATGAAATGTATAAGCAGATAATTAACAGTTATGATGAAATGTATAAGCAGATAATTAACAGTTATGATGAAATGTATAAGCAGATAATTAACAGGTATGAGAAAATGATTAAGTAGATCATCAACAGTTATGATGAAATGTATAAGCAGATAATTAACAGTTATGATGAAATGTATAAGCAGATAATTAACAGGTATGATGAAATGTATAAGCAGATAATTAACAGTTATGATGAAATGTATAAGCAGATAATTAACAGGTATGATGAAATGTATAAGCAGATAATTAACAGGTATGATGAAATGTATAAGCAGATAATTAACGGTTATGATGAAATGTAAAAGCAGATAATTAACAGTTATGATGAAATGTATAAGCAGATAATTAACAGGTATGATGAAATGTATAAGCAGATAATTAACAGTTATGATGAAATGTATAAGCAGATAATTAACAGTTATGATGAAATGTATAAGCAGATAATTAACAGGTATGATGAAATGTATAAGCAGATAATTAACAGGTATGATGAAATGTATAAGCAGATAATTAACAGGTATGATGAAATGTATAAGCAGATAATTAACAGGTATGATGAAATGTATAAGCAGATAATTAACAGGTATGATGAAATGTATAAGCAGATAATTAACAGTTATGATGAAATGTATAAGCAGATAATTAACAGGTATGATGAAATGTATAAGCAGATAATTAACAGTTATGATGAAATGTATAAGCAGATAATTAACAGTTGTGATGAAATGTATAAGAAGATAATTAACAGTTATGATGAAATGTATAAGCAGATAATTAACAGGTATGATGAAATGTATAAGTAGATCATCATGTGTATCGGTGCATGTATAACTAGCATATATATTTTTTCTTTATTAGAGTATCATTTATGTAACGACGACACCGAATTTTAGATAAAACGTTACACATTCTCTCAATCATCAATAAATGTGATGCTGCTGCTATCATATGACATCCGCAAAATGACCGAATAATCCCATACCAGTACTCATGATAAAAGAAGAAGGAATGAGTGCATGCATTCGACTAAATCAGTAGTAGCCAAAGTGGATGGTGGCATTACTGAGGGGGTGGGGCACTAATGCTTAATAATCCATTTTACGAGGAGGGGACGCAGAGGATAACCAAGTAGATCATGGCCCGAAAAAGTTTGGGAGCCACTGGACTGAGACAAGATGGCTGAAGGATCTTTTGGGGACCATGCTGGTGGGCACACAACCTGATTCAAACATTTTAGCCACTCCCGTTGAGAAGGCCAAGCTCAGCTGAAGTCAAACGTCAATGTCGTTATCAACAACGATATTCGGGTTAAACAACTCTATGGAGTTCTATGGCTACTATAACAATTAAAGAACAACAACTGAACAGTGTAATACTCGAGTATATAGTATAAACATACTTTTACGTAAGACGCTTGTGTGCACATGACTGACCCAGTTATAAATTAAAATCATCTTCTAAAAGAAAGAAGTAAGCCATATGATAAACACGTTTATCCATGAATGTATGGTAAATAATAATCCTAATATATTGTTTGTTTGAAAACTCCAATGCTTTTCATTGTTTATTATATACAACAATAAGTCTATTCAATTAGTTTATTCACATGCCAGTATGATTAACCTAAACTAGTTATATCTGGTAACATTGCTTGACATGACGTAAGTCTGACTTTTTCGAAAAATAGAATAAATTGCGAAATATGTAAGGTACTAAACACTTTAATAGCATAAAATAAAGAATAACTTCTAATGCTATCATGTACCACTAAAACTGAAGAATAGTGGTGCAAAGATTACAGTGCAGCGCAATGATATACGGAAAAAAAGCAAAACTGCAAACATTTGGTAACGAAACCAAATATATATTCAATATTAAGATATAATACAAAAGTATGTTTATGCACACAGTTTCGTGAATTCAGATATTTTGAATCTCCTATGAAATCGTACAGGATGTTGTTACATTTATATATGAAATGTTAGAAACAACTGATTATAGAAATCTACAAAGAAAAATTAAGGGGTGTAAAATATGGTTTTTAAAGCAACAATAGAAACTTGGTCTCTCATTAGTAATAATATGTGTATAATAAAATAAAAGCATGATAGCCATTTTCCTTTGCTCAGACATTTTTTGTTACACTGCTGCTGTATACAAAAAAACTGCCAAAGTCTTGCAAATAACTATCTGAAGGTAAATCTTTACGTTAGTAGGGGTGGGTGGACAGTAAAAACACCACACAGCTTGTATCATAGGAACATAAATTAGCTGGTAATACTGGTCCATAGTGGAAGAGAGTGAAAAGAGTTGGTGGCTCCTTAGTGGAGGGATGTAGAAGGGAAGGAAATACACACGAATATGCAGCTCTAAAGACGGAACGACGATTAAAAATATGATGACAAGCACCCGTATAGACGGACAAATATTTGCCTAAACAAAATAGCACAGATCAAAAATTAAAATCAGTAATTATTACAGACACTTCTTCCAAACACCCATACTTACATGCCAGTCATATCTTTGAGACAACACAGAACATTAAAAGATATACGTAGTAAAAACACCTATAATTACAAATAAATATATCGGGAGCGAGGGGTAGGTTATGGTATTATGAACATTAGTTTTATGAAAACGTTGTGATAAGCAAATGTTTTAATACGTATTTTAATATCAGTGGAATAACTTTAATTGTGCTTGTTTATAATTTGAGATGAAATTATTGATTTACTTAATTTATTAATTCAAGCTAAAGATTTCATTGGAATTATTGTGAGTTCATTTAAAATCATTATGAATTATCTCATAGTGATAAATCAAGACTGTTGATACATCGAACTAGAGCAGGCTATTGGTATATCAGAACAATCAGGAATAATATAATTGATTCAGAACAATCTAAAATTGAGATTTATGATTAAACGTTTAGGACATTTATAGGGGTTTAATTTACAAATCTGTAAGTTCCTTTTAAATTTTCACTTTGTATTCTAAGTAAATAAATTCTTTGTAGCGTTTTACTAAACTTGTAGGTTTCATGTTTTTCTGATACTTAGTTTAACTCCATAGATTCGTAACATTATATACTGAATACTCAACTTTATATCGTCACCAAAGAAGAATGTTATTTGTTATCAAAGGAACAGTCAAACTTATTTCCAAGGATGGTGTAAAATTTTACAGCATTGATTACATGATTACAACAGGACAGTTTGCTGTACAAAGATTTTTTGATACTTTAAAACCAAAAGCATTATAGGAAAATTATTAAAAAGATATTAAAACATTGAGAGAACAGGCAGACAACAAAATAGTTTTTTTTTCTTGAAAAGATTAGGACTAATAGAGCAACCAAGAGTGCAAGTACACATTGACGAAAAGAGTGCAAGTACACATTGACGACAAGAGAAAAACAAGTTTATGTGAAATAAATCGTGGAATCACTGGACGAATCCAGTAGTTTATAATCACACATACAGTAATGAAGAAAACCAAATTAAGTAACGAAAATAACAGAAAAAGATCCAGAAGTCAAAACCTTATTGAATTATTTATAGACGACATACAGAAATCACAGATACCCATAATGTTTTGTATATTTGCAGACAAAGAACTATTTAAACTATATAGTCAAAACTAAAGACGACCATACAGCCAAAAATGTGTAAATGAAAGAATAGGCAAAACTTTGAAAATGTTTCATCTACCACGGATTGAAACAAGAAAGTCTGAATTTTAAAGACTTTACAAACTCAAAATAAAGATCTTATTGCTGGAATAGAATAATACAGGATATGTGTAACAATAAGTCCATCGGTAAGTTTTAATAGCATTGGTTTGATACTAGGCAATACCGGCTAATTAGATGAAAGGATGAACAGCTGATAAAGATATAAATGATATTTAGCATAACATTACAAATAAAACTTAGAATCAAATTCAAATGTATAAAAATACTCTTGCATTTTAGAGGTAGCGATTATTTAATTAAACCCAAAATAGACCAAGAAATGATTTTCGAAATGTAATAAGCCAAATACTATCCACGATCACTCTTATTCTTAGATGCAAATGCAGAAAGCCCATCACTCTTATTCATGTATGCATTATGCAGAATATCTTTAATTTCTTCTCCCCTTTGTAACCCACATAGTTGGCAGTTTCGATTTATTTCTCTGGCAAAAAGTGCAATAGCTGCAGTATCCAAAATCGATAGCAGCAAAATGGTGGATGAATTATCATTTGCTTTCTGCTGGCATACGTTCATATTTTCGAGAGTAAGCTCCTCGTAATGGGCAGCAGACTGGGCTGGTATGAATTTTCAATAGCCGAAAGGGATCATCAGCCACTAGCTGACTGGGCTGGTATGAATTTTCAATAGCCGAAAGGGATCATCGGCCACTAGCAGGTTGGGCTGGTGTCAATTTTCAATAGCCGAAAGGGATCATCAGCCACTCGACACATAAAAATCAGTCGTCATATAACGTACATATATAATCAACTCTGGAAATTTGTTACACTGTCTTAGAAATATAGGCTTCAATATATAATTTATAATTTAGCCAGTAAATTAGTCAAAGAAATATACGGCACATATTTTAAGGGCTACTATACTGAAAGAAGCTTCGATAGAAAATGCATATATATATATATATATATATATATATATATATATATATATATATATATATATATATATATATATATATATATATATATATATTCTATTTATGATCCATTTATATTAAAGGAAAGCAAAGCAATTATAAAATTTAAATATGAAAAAGGAAAAATAAAACAGTGCATCAACCACTCATTTTCCTTTTACGAAAATGTATTGTGCAATATTATAATTAGTGTCTTAAGTAACAGTTATCTGAACATTATATAGACTTCCAAACTGCGCCATGTGAGCATAGTTACAGAAAAGAAAGTGGCCTGGAGGGAGGGAGCGAGGGAGAGAGAGAGAGAGAGAGAGAGAGAGAGAGAGAGAGAGAGAGAGAGAGAGAGAGAGAGAGAGAGAGAGAGTTGTTGTTGTTGTTGTTGTTGTTGTGCTTAACGCCATTTTCAGCACACGATAGGCTATTCATGGCGGCCAGTATTAATGGTGGAGGAAGAAACCGGGAAATCACCGGAAAGAACCACCGACCCACGAGAAGCTACTGGCAAGCTTTCTCACATATCCACATTCGCCGAATCCTAGACTCGAACCCACGCAGACAGAGATGAGATGGTAGTGATCCGTAACGGACAGCGCTTTAGACCACTCGGCCACTCGGGGCCCCGAGAGAGAGAGAGAGAGAGAGAGAGAGAGAGAGAGAGAGAGAGAGAGAGAGAGAGAGAGAGAGAGAGAGAGAGAGATGAAAAGTAACAGTTGCTTTCTCCTATTATGCTTTGAGACTGGCTTTATAAGGACGTTGTTGTCTTTTAAGAGGATTATCCATCATTGAATGATGTGCTAAATCTTACCTTTTTGATCAATATCCAATGCTAGACATCTATTAGTAGAGTTGATGTCATTAGATATATCCCTATTGGTGATATTTTCTATATGGAACTTAACCGCATCAATTTTCAACAATGATCTACTTGGATATATCCAAAGATGTGTATGGCCTTTTCTGCCATCCAGTTCTTCTGCTAACACCGTCAAATGGTATTTCTTGTCAGGCATATGGTGTCTATACTTTACAAAAAGTTCCTCGCGACCGTTGTTTTGGAAAGTATTGAGTTTAAAGTCTTCACATCCCTTTCCATCGAGTTTGTATGAAATATTATGCGATGTTCCATCAGACGTACGTGCAAAAAGATTCTCTATTCCCAAAATTGAAAATTCGCCCATACTATGATGTAGGTATCCAATATAGACCCTTCTCGGAAAGTAAAGGATGTCAGTTTTATTTTTGTAGTGTTTATGCACATTTCCAGTAATTGAATCCGAAAGCCTGGAATAATGTGATGCAGTGTTGATATGATACCTTGTAAAATAGACGTGAGTCTCGAGTATACTAAGTTCACCACATGTACCCACTCCAAACAAAACTGGTCTTTGTATAGGTGATATATTTGAAGTCAATTGTTCGTCCTCACTGTAACATAATTTCTTTATACCATCTCTTTGGGCCTCTGATGATATGCTGCCCATATGATTTGTCTGATCATGCCCACCTGCTAAAGGGTCCAACTGAATACAGATAAAGAAGAATAATATATAGAAATTTGTAGTTGACATGTTCCTAGGTATGAACGCCATGTTTGTTGTGAAAATTTACAATAAATCTGTTCCAATAAAAATATCTGCTCTGCCGGTACCTATTCTGTGTAGTCATTAACTTCAAGAAGTATAAATGAATTCTAGACGAAACCTTCATGTCTGCTTTAGACCCGAGTTGTATTTTCCGTTGGTATAATTTCCCACCAAGATCAATCACATTATGGAGTCAAGTGATCTTCACCTGCAACGACAACAAGATAACATACCTTATCATTTCAGTCTAAATTTAACTTAGAATATGACTCATGTACCGGTTTTAATTGTCTGCCTTTACAAATTGCCACGGTTACCGGCTTGCTGAATCTACTTATTTCATAGTATTAAATACATATTTAGTCAGCCTTAGCGACAGGTACATTTGAGAAAGGAAGTTTATAATAATAAATTAAAATGAATGATGCATATATTTCCCTTCGTATTCTAACTACACAACTGTAAAAAAGACTTGTACGAGTAAAACCGTATATATATATATATATATATATATATATATATATATATATATATATATATATATATATATATATATATATATATGTGTGTGTGTGTGTGTGTGTGTGTAATTAGATGTGTACGAGTAAGACATGTAGACGATTAGAATGATCAAGGCTTAGGTGTGGACTACAGAATAGCGACAAATAACGTGTTAGATAATGTACAGGTTGTATTACAAGTAGAAAGTGACGTGAGATACACTCCTGCTGAAAACAATTACTCCAGCTATTTAAGTTCATGCAGTAATTGGATATAGTCGCTTACTATTTAGTGCTATATTGGAAAGAGAAAAAAACCTAAAATTTAAAATGTATGGAGCCCTTCTAGTTCTTGAGTCTTTTTAATTTCTAACTTTTGTATCCAAAACATTTTTAAGATAAAAGACGCTTATTAGACAGCTTTGGATGAAATGACTACATCCTTTGTCGAACTAAATGAACAATGAAAAATCAATACAAGGCATTCATATATAGACCGTTCAGCTTGTCACATGATTGTGAAATGAACAAAACGTCCATGCAGCCCACTGTGCATGATTTCAATATAAAGGTACATACCTGCATTTTTCTAAGTCGGTACAAAGAACTTTTGTGTAGAGCAGAAATATATTCAGTTGTTGTCACCCAGTTTGGAATAAAACAATTAGTGTAGTATCTATTACTTAACTCTCTCTTGTACAATTTCATGATATTTTAGTTGTGCAGTGCAAATGAAATTTAAAGCAGATCGGGACTTGTCCAGAAGTTATCTTAGGTACATTTAAGAATATTGACTTTGCGACTTAGTTAAAAATACTGAAATAATTCTCATGAGAATGTATAAAACAGACTGAACATCGATCTCGAATATCATAAATAACCATGGAAGATCAAATCAGTATATAATAATGAGAAATGAAAGACATAACTAACCAATCACTAAGCAATTAGAGTTTACAATAAATAAGAAAACACAAATGACACAATATGTTTTGTAATACTGGAGAAAAATTGAAACTTTTGTTTAATAATTGCTATAATGTGCCAACATTTGGAATTAGGGTTGTCATAGTTCTAGAGTCAAACTAATAAAAGACTTTAAGCTAATTGATACTTAAATTTTGTTTGACAATATATATATATATATATATATATATATATATATATATATATATATATATATATATATATATACATATATATATATACATATATATATATATATATACATATATATATATATATACATATATATATATATATATATATATATATATATATATGTATATATATATATATACATATATATATATACATACTTATTTACTTTTATACATATATATATATACATATATATATATATATATACATATATATATATATTTATATATTTATATATATATATATATATATATATATATATATATATATATATATATATATATATATATATATATATATCTATACATAAATATATATATATACATATATATATATATACATAAATATATATATACATATATATATATATAGATACATACATATATATATACATATATATATATATATATATATATATATACATATATATATATATATATATATATATACTATTAAGGGAAAAAAATCGAAATGTATAATTACGGATTTTTTTCCTCTTTATATTCACGGAGTCAAAAAATCTTCAAGATGCAGATCAAACAGAATGATAACGTTTTTGGGACAGTTTGAAAATTATAAAAAAAATGCAGTATCAGTTTATGTAGTAAAACTTATACTATCGTCAAAGTTACAATGTGCGACTTTTATATAGAATGCTTCTTCCAGGGTTATATGAATGTAAAACGTATACACAAACTAAACTTCATGGTCATTGACAACAAACTTGGTGAACAGGACACAAATTGTGTCTGCAAACGGAAAACACTCAAGCCCAGTTGATCTATGCTGTGGTGTTCCACAGGGGTCTGGTCTTGGACCCGTTCTCTTCATTCTATACACTCAGCCACTCTCAAAAGTCATAGATTATCATCCAGTGTCTTACAGTTGTATGCTGATGGCACCCAAATATACAAATCTAACTATCCAACTGAAGTTGAAGCTACCATCCAAGGCATAGAAAGGTGCATTTCCGATGTGAAATCATGGATGACATGTGACAAGCTGCGGATGAGTGATGATAAAACTGAAGCCATCCTAATTACAACACAAAGACTTTCTCATTCACATCCTTTACCTCAGACAATAAATATCTGCAACACCAACAATAAATTCAAGTAGTCAGTACAAAACCTCAGTGTTACTCCTGACAGTACTCTCATTGCATCAACATGCCATGAACACATGCAAGGCTGTATATCTTGAACTGAGACGCATCAGCTCCATTCGCAAGTATCTTTCAGTTGATGCCACTAAAACACTTGTGTGTTCTTTAGTACTTTCAAGACTGGACTATGGTAACTCAATTCTGTCTGGTTCATCCAATATCTACTTCAGAAACTTCGAAAAGTCCAAAACACTGCTGCTCGAATCATCCTTAGAGTACCACGATCACGCCTCTCTATGTAACCTACATTGGCTATCTATATGATCCAGAATTAACAATAATTTGTTTTCTCTTTGCTACGTTTCACTGACAGGCTCCAGTCCAATATACCACTCTGATATCACCCTAACACCCCTGCTAGATGCTTCTGACAATCGTATTCGTATTATTCCCACTATGAAATTGAAATTATATGGACGTTCTTTTGCATACCAGGGCCCAGAACGTGGAGCAAATTGCCCATTGCACCTAGACACAAATCCACAGTGATTTCATTCACGAGCGCTCTTAAAAATATATATTTCAACTGCAAGAACAGACATGAAAACATAATAATGTATCATTATGACATATCCTTACCCTCAAAATTTACAGCATGTTTTTATTTTTCTAATTTTGTTGTTTGTTTATATTTTTAATCACATAATTATACATGTTTTTATTATTTTTAAGTGTTGTCAAATGTTGTAAATCTCAGAACTTCTAATGATTAGGCGCTATATAAAGTCCTCATTATCATCATCATTATCATTATTATTATTATTATTATTATTATTATTATTATTATTATTATTATTATTATTATTATTATTATTATTATTATTATTATTATTACATTTGATCACCAGACCACGAGAATCATTCCAATACTTTACTCCCTTTTAAACTCAGTGAACTTGAAGAAGTTCAAATGTATTTTAACTTTTTAAAAATACTGGCTTAGCATATTACATTTGTCGGCGAATGGTGTTAATTCAAACTAAATTAGTTTGTTTCTGCTGAATGCAACACCAGAGAAAAGAAAGATTTCCATATTTTCTATACAAAACAGGATGTATTTATACAAAACTAAAATTTATGACGTCGTTAATATTACATAACAAGTATAGCATGACAAACTGTATTAGTGTAAATATAACGCTTAAAATCTTTTTACAATCCTCTCTCATACAAAGTAATAGCAGAATACGAGGAGCTTCAAAAACTAACACAAAAATTGTTCTCCTGAAGGAATTATAATATTTCCAAATTATGCTGAAGATTCGTGATATTCTGTAAAAGTAGCTCTAAACAAATTCTAAACAGTAGTTTATGCATGTGAAAAGTATGAATAACCAACATTTTGTACACAAATACAATTAAAGTGTATTTATAGGCAATTTATATTAGCAGCAGGGAGTGCGAATTCTACATTTTAGGAGGGTGTTTTTCCGCAAAAATAAAGATTCCTACAAAAATGAAAATACATGGTTAATAACGTGAAACTGAAGCCTCTAATTGACCGAGACTTCTTTAATTGGGTTAGCTCATTTTGTTACTTTATCTTTTGACGTTTGTGTTTCGTTTTCAATACGTGCTCGTTTACCCACCCGGACATTTCGATCTTTGTTGTTGTTGTCGCCCTCCCTGCTGTTCCGTTTTAATAAAATCATGCTGTTCCGTTGTAATAAAATCAATAATGGAATCTCACACAGTTAAACTAGTTCGACAAGTACTAGAGGCAATTAAGAAATATCTACCCGTATGTGATTCTGTTAAGCTACAACTACAAGCGCTTCAGGAGTCTCAGATGGAATTTACAGAGGATACAGAATTGTTATTTAAACCAATTATCGAATCAAGAAAGACAATTGTTACGGCAAATTTGGGCAGAACAAAAAGCTCTTGAAGCATTGCTTGTTGATATTGCTGGCCGACTTCAAGCAACTCAGCCACCACCACAGCGACCTCATCAACCACAGCCTGAAGATCAGAGACAATCTATGCGTAAGAGTCAGAATTTACATCACATATAAATTCACGCCTGAAGATATTGCCGCTATCAAATGTCGAAACAAATTACTTGATATCGCCGTGTTTGGATATCATAATAGAGACAATTATGTAAAACCCGAATATGTTAGAACTATGACATCTGCCAATTGGATTAGGGATATATAGACCGTTCTCAGAATGTATTCATGCATTCATGTGATCCTGGATCTTAGAATTCAAAACGAAGCTAAGCCAGGCACCAGTTTCATTTTACCTCGCAACTATGGCCGCAACAATTGATACTGGTAAGGGAAAAAAAGGTTTTATAATCTGAAAATTAAAAAGAAAATTATTTTTAAAAAAAATGAACAGAATATCCCTCATATAAAATGACAACATTTTATATTGTTTAGACATGATTCTTCCCTATTATGTTTACTTTATCTAATGTCTGCATTTACATACGGGGTTTTAAAATGTATCCATCTTCCAACTACAAAAATATATAATATTAATTCTAATCATTGAAGAAGTTTACAAAAAAGAGACTAATTTGTGTGTAACTGCAAATATGTTATTGAAACAAAAATAAGATGCGTTTGTATGAATAAAATCGTATATCAATTGTTGACAATTGATTCAGAAAAGAAAACAAATGTCATTCAAAGTGAAAATCACAGCCCTCCACACCCAGGCAATAAAAGCAGCAAGCACCCTAACAACAACCAGTTTGTGAACTTCTGATACGAATTGAAATGCAAGCATGCAGACATGTACTCAAAACTATTTAAAGCAAACCACAAAGTTTATATTGGTTTGGGGGAGTGGTAAGTTAATAGGACAGTTTGTGTCACTATGCACATTTTGTAAATGTTTTATTCTGACCGCATATTTTGACCACAGTATTGATTGAATATAGCTGTACATTTAAACCATATCTATTCAGAAATAAAATGCATGCCTTTATTAGTTTCTTTTCTCTATCGTTAACTTGTATTTTGTGTGCTGTAGAGAAAAAGGACACTCAAAATAAGACGTAAATCAACTTACGCTTAAGAGAATGGACATATCCCTCACTGTAATACTTGAAACCTTTTGTCATCTGTGCCTTCCCTGAATTGTTGGAGACACCCGTTATGAAATTCTCAATAAATTCAAAGAAATACCTGGCAAACAGTTCAAATGTACAGTGGGACGCCATATTTCTTCTCGATATACGTAGCTTAGCCTCGTTTTGCGATACATTAATATTCATGAGGTTCTCAATAAAAATGGTCAATATAGTATCGCTATTGATACTCATATCTGAGGAAAATGTTAATAATTTTGGCATCTTTAATCTTGCAGTAGATGAGTATATTAGACAAGCAATGGTGGAATGGAGACAAGAAATAAAGTCAAAATTTGAAGAGCTAGACAATCAAGGAAACAAAAAAGGAAAAAGAATTGTCGAAACTTAAAGAGATTGAAAGAGCAGATCAAGAAAAAGAAGAAGATTTAAAATCTGAAGGAAGTAGACGAAGGGGAAAATTACGTTCACCAGTAAAGAAAAAAGCAAAATAAATAAATAAATAAACCAACGGGAAGTGGTCTGAACGATTGGGTCACCGATGAAGTGGTCTTTTTACTCCAAGCTCTAACAACGTCCTTGCCGATGTTGAACAATTAAAAATTGTGATTGGTGGTAAACAAACCGGCAATAATTCCCCCGAAGCCATTACTGAAGATACTGATATTTATCACAGATTATTTACAGGCGGTATTATGGATATTATTGTTTATTGGTGCCTCATTAATGATCGTTCAAAACTACAACAGTGATTAAAGGTATACAATTAGATCGGTGACAAGAAAAGAAGATGATCATACATAATTCTCAATGCGGACCTGTAATGGTCAGGGTGATAAATTTTCGATCACCTATATATAAACGATCTGCGGAGATGAACTCGGTGATGATGTTCAGGGTCTATTCATAAGGATAGCCCCAAAGGCAATACCGATTGCAAAGCAACTGGAAATGAAAGTTATTAACGTTATTCGTGATAAAGGTTTTGGTTCTATTGATGATGTTGCTCGTCAAGCATTCTCAGCAGCAGTCAATGACAGACTAGCACGAATAACACGCACACTGACGCAAGCGGCCCTACCTCAGCCAGTACAATTAATCAGCAGTGAACTTATGCCTGAAAATGTTAGTAAACAAAATCAAGCTGCGAATAAAAAAAACTAGCAGAGTTGGCTGGTGTACCCCTATCATAAAAATAAAAATATAACTGCTAGTCTAATAGCAGGAGGTGGTCTTCGTGTAAGATGAAAAGAAATATAATAAAATGTTCAAGCATGTATCTGATCCAGCATTTGACATGGACGCGAAAGTTCTCAAAAGTGAATCGACACGTGATTTTTAATATTATACTTATGAAGCATGACTGTCAAATCAGTGTGGGCGAGTTGAGCTAAAAGTTCAGGATGCAAGCAGATATGTCTTACCCGCTGAAGCATTTATTAAAGTAGAAGGTTAAATTTTAAAAACAGATGATACTGAATATGGAGCTGATGTTAGAGTTGGTTTTGTTAATAATGGCATCGTGGCGCTGTCGAACAGCGCCACTTATAGTATCGACGGAAGACCATTTGAATCATGTCTGAAAGGCGTAGAAGTTTCCACAACGATATTGAGTCTAGCAAGATACAACGATGATTAATTATTCAGGATCGGCTGGTCCTTTGATGTTGCTTGTGAAAGATACCTCTGACCACCCTGACAACAGATAACATAAGACGACCAAGAAACAGTGTCGACAATGCTGAAGCTAATGTGTGGCCCGTGGTTCATGGTGCAAAACCAGAATTCAACTTAGAATTCTCAGCGCGTCGATTAATGCTGAAATATGGAAGTAGATTTTCATGCGCAATTCCACTGTCCAATCTTTCTTGCAGGTGTTGGTGGACGAATGAGTCATTGTTGCGCCAGTCAAAAATATGTAATTAAATCGCTCATGACATTACAATGTCATATTATCATGTCAGTTTACTCTTACTCCTGGTCAGATCAAAAAGCTACATTTAGTACCAAAAGGAAAGTGTGGAATACAGACAATACTGAAATCAGAACAGATCGCAGGTGGTCAGAAAAACTATCACTTACTAAATGGCAACTCAAGCATTACAATGACGCCAAATGATCAAACATCAGCGTAAGACCTAATCTGTGCGGGTGACATTAAAGACGCAATCTAGACTTGTGGTATATTTCCACTTCTCGCAGCTATACCAGAGTTGATATCCGCTGAAGTCCGAGCTGTTGCAAAATCAGCTGAACTTAGCGCTGTTGGAACTGCCGCTGGGATGGCATTAAACAAATCAACAGGTCATGGACTTAAAACGTCCCCACAAAAGGAAAAGGTCTATGACTGCCAATAACTCCTCATTCATGGTATGGTCAATCCATGGGGAAAGTTGTTGGTATTCCTACAGGCTGTTAGCAAATTCAACAGAGCAATAGCGAAGTCCAATGCAGGATTAAACGTATCACAGGAAAATAATCCAAAATCGCTATCACGGTTCATGAGCCAACATTATCAATCGCGATAGAAATATTAATTCCTGACAACGCCGTAGTTATATAAGTCATTGATCAGAACTGTGTTAGGATGGCCAGAAGTACAACTTCCAGTACCAAGAGCACCATTGCAGCCTCAACGATCTGATTATTCATCAGATAAGACTATATTTTGCAACAATTTCCAGAATGTTGAACAATAAATTCATGGAAGTACGAAATTACGTGATGTACATACTGGCGAGAAGTTGTATTTTATTGCGTTTGATAGTACAAAACTTCAAAAATTAAGACGACTTCTAAATGATTTTTATGCTAATAAAGAAACCATTGATCAACGAAAAATTTATTAAATCATCTGCAGACGTCATTGAGTACGATGATAAACAAGCAAGCAATGAACTACGAATTTATGTTCCATTGTCGAAGCATATTACAACGAAAGTACAAAGCAACGGGTCTTAGCAATGATACAACATCTAAACCAAGTTGCACTGGACTTCATCAAATATGTCAATAAAATTATCAATTAAACAGTGATTGCCGACGGTAATGTTTTCATCGATTTTGAACCTCCTATATAACGACACTTAAACAAATGTTTTCAGATAATACACAATCACAAAAGCAGAATTACTAATATTCGTATTACCGGATTAACGACAATAAACTGATACAAACACTCAACGATATTATCGATAAATATTTTCAGCGATATTAGAATCAAAGAGATAAATATCCCCTCCTGTGATTACTCTCAAGCACAACAACGGCAGTTGTCCAATGCATCATCGAATATTGTCATTATTACATCAACGATGGCAATCATTTTTATATGTGATGCAATCGATGGCAGCTATCTAGTAGATTTCGTAATATCCAGACAGGCACAACATAGATATATTCTATACAAATTTACCCCTGAAGTTCCTCCTGGGCTATTAATTGTGTAAGTATCTGTTATTCCGGTTTATCTGAGATGACATAATCCGCTATTATCAAGGATATATTTTAGACTGATCAGAACTGCCACCTTCTTGATTTGCAATATTAAGTTTTGACAAGATAAACAATAAAAGTAAAAATAAAAATAAAATTAAAGATATTTCTGAGTATGAATTGAATAAAAATAAATATAAAATATTTCTGAATCGGAATAAATATTATAATCTGAATCATAATAATACTATTATCTGAATCATAGAAAATAAACAATAAAAGTAAAAATAAAAATAAAATTAAAGATATTTCTGAGTCTGAATAAAAATAAATATAAGATATTTCTTAATCAGAATAAATAGTATTATAATCTGAATCATAATAATATTATTATCTGAATAATAGAAAATATTATAATCTGAGTCATAATAATACTATTATCTGAGTCATAATAATACTATTATCTGAGTCATAATAATACTATTATCTGAGTCATACTAATACCATTATCTGAGTCATAATGATACTATTATCTGAGTCATACTAATACCATTATCTGAGTCATAATAATAATATTATCTGAGTCATAATAATAATATTATCTGAGTCATACTAATACCATTATCTGAATCATACTAATACCATTATCTGAGTCATACTAATACCATTATCTGAGTCATAATAATACCATTATCTGAGTCATACTAATACCATTATCTGAATCATAGTAAATCTTATAATCTGATTCTGAATAAATATTATAATCTGAATCAGAATAAAAATAAAAATATTTCTGAATCAGAATCAGGATAAACATTACACGCGCTATTATTCGGCGTTGACATTTTCACTTTCAATATTTTCCCTAACAAAGTGACACTTTCACAACATTCACTCTCTGGCATATTTTTTTCATTTTGCATTTTTTCAGCTGTCGCACATGTGAACTCACAATCTTTATTGCTTTGTATTCCAACCTAACTTTCTCAATCTCATTTGCTAGTGAAACGAATTTGCGGATGTTTCTATTATGATCGACATAAAATAGATATTGTTTCATCGCTTGTTGTATCAATTTAATAAATCAGCATTCAGCTACTACTTTATATACCAACCATATTTCCGTTCCTGTACTGCTTCAAAATTATGTGTGGCTTTACATGATCCAATTGATCAGATAATTATATATCATCGTCATTTCATTTTATAATCTCATAAATAACTGAATTAACATTTTCCGAATTTATTATTTAAAAAATATTTGTTTAAAATAAAATAAAAATATTTCTGAACCAGAATAAGAAATACTTCTGAATCAGAGCAACAAATAAAAATATTTCTGAATAAATAAACATTAAAAATAAAATATTTTCGAATCTGAATTAAAAAATAAATATATTTCTGAATCAGAATAAAACGACAAAAAAATAAACAGTATGAATGATGAGAGATTACCGTTCCATGGTTCCCTTCATTTGCCAGTATTTGCTTTTCATATGGCCCCGTTTTCATTGGCCAGTAGTTGCTTTTCATATGGCCCATTGTCATTGGCCAGTATTTGCCTTCCATATGGCCTCGTTGTCATTGGCCAGTTTTGCCTTTCATACGGCCCCGTTGTCATTGACCGGTATTTGCCTTTCATAGGGTCCTGTTGTCATTGGCCAGTATTTGTCTTACACATGGTCCCGTTGTCATTAGCCAGTATTTGTCCTTCATATGGTTCTGTCGTTATTGGCCAGTATTTACTGTTGATACTTTAGTTCTTTTCATTGGGTACTATTCAAAGAGGCTCTTTCTGACATTGTTTCTGGATGTACATGTATGGGGCGAATATCACGAGGCCTTTTGCGAGTGTTGATTCCACTTAGCCCCGTCACAGCATATATGGCTGGTTAGGAGTTAGTAGTGACACCCGAGTTTTCCGAAATAAGATGTGTTTTAGTGTGGATTTCCCTTGTCCACCATTTAGTTTTATATTGATGTATTAAAAAATCAATAAACAAAAAATATATAAATTTTGTATGCTTACTCTTTGTTTTGTATGTTGAAATTTAGAGTATGTTATCCCGAAAAACTTGGTTAGAATGTACTCCTTCCCTTTGCCAGGGCTTGCATTGGGTCTTGTTTATATCCTTCGTTGTTTGAACTTAGGATCATACTCCCTCCCTCGGAGCTATAGAGGTCCCGGGTCTGGTTTCCTCCCCTTGTGCCCCAGTCATGTATTTTCCGAAGTGACTCTGCCAACGTCATATTTATCCAGAAGTAATGTATTTTGATGTATGCATTTGGTGTGTTTGCGCCCCAGTACATGGATATGACTGCAATATCTAAATCAAATTGATTTTATTTGTTTTTCTTATCTAGCCAAATACAAATAGCCTATACAAATAATTTGGAATGTTTCAATTATGCCAAATGGTAGTAAAATACAAATAAAGTGTCTGGGGTGCTTGGTGGGTGTATGCGTGTTGGCATGTTGTTACATGATTATTCATTTCCATTTTAATGTCAAATGCATTTGTACTTTTTTGTTAGTTGTGATCTTTTCTTTAAATTTTTGTTGGAAGTGTAGCACTTATTTTTATGTAAGGGTGTATTTCGAAAGATATGTAAGACAGAGAAAAGTATTATGTTTGTTGTAATTGTTGTTTGTGGGTTTGTTTTTATTTTATTTCTTTGAATAGATTATATAATGAATTTGTTAAGTACATTTGTATAGTCCTAATATCAAGAGTCCTACTCCAATTTAGTACAGATCTGGCTTCACAGCTCATTTAGTTAAGCTAGTTATTTTAAATAGTTAAAAGTCACTTCAGTTGCAAAGACCTCTTCATAGTCCCTTATTGGCAGCCCACATATAAGTGACATTGGACATTTTTTTTTTATAAAAAAAAAACATTTGATTCTCCTTTTTCTTTAAAGATTAATGTAATAATTCATATTTGTATTGTATGTCATTTTATTATTTCTGAAAATATTGTGTTAACTACATTTTTGATATGGGTGTCAGGTTTCTTTTAAATTTTTGTAAAGTTCAGGTGTTAGTAGCAGAGAGGTTGGACAATTACTAAACATAATTTATCCCGCTTCAGCCATCTCATTATCAGATTAAGCAATATTTGTGTTTTGGCTGATCCAGATGGACCTATTATTATTTCTTCTGATAGAATTCCGTATCTCTGGATGATGCTTGACTGGCTCTTGTTTTCGTGTCGCTGAAAAGTCAGTTTTATCCATAATAATAAATAATATTAATGTATCATGTGCTCGATGCAAGGTAGCTATGTCCACCACTCGAATAACAACAATAATAACAAAAAAAGAGCACTGACAGGTTAGTGTGAAAATTGTGGCACAAAAAATACAAGTTTGTTTCAAACATAGCGACGGGAGGTGTTATATTGCTGCTTCGATGGAAATATTACCAAGTGGTTCCTTGGGCAAAGTATGTCGGAGAAAAACAGTTGCCAGGATAAAATGAATGTGGTCCTGGAACATGACTTGATATTCAACTTGATGAACGAGATCAACCAAGACCGGGTGAATATCCAATAAATCAATTGATCAAGCGTGTCATGTTCATTATGTCGCGTTTAAATCAAGGAATTACAGCAACGACATATTGCAAATGTAAAATTGATTCATGCATTAAATTTTATTAAAGATAAATCTCTTAGAGAAAAAGTCGTCAGTTTTCTGGTGAAATCTGCAATGAAAGGCAAGCTAATGCTAATGGCTGGTAATTAATTATAACACTTATTATGGAATCGGTTTATTATAGCTCAGGAGGATATTGAAGGGGTAATGCAGCGATTAGTAAACTTGTTTAACCTGAAAAAGCTGTTGCTGCAAATTCGTTATCAAGACAGGCAATACGGCATACCACCAATTAAAAAATTGAGTATGCACATATAAACGTCGGTACTGTCAATGAAGTACATCAAGCAGATATTTTGTTTTATCACATGATACCATTAAAACACGTGGACTTAAAAATCACGCAAATACAAGTACGCGTTAACAGTCGTTGACGTTGCAAACAGATATAAAGAAGCGGTGCCGCTATCAATAAAAAAACTTCTGAACTTGCATCTGCGTTTGAACGAATTTATCAACGAAGACCATTACAATGGCCACATATGCTACAAGTTGATCCTGGGAAAGACTTTCTTGGTACAGTGTAAACGCTGTTAAAAAACCATGTTACATTTAGACAAGGACACATGACAATTCATCGCGATAAGGCAATAGTTGAACGATTTAATCGAACACATGAAGAGAGGTTATTTGGATACCAATATGTGAAGGAAACAATTCAGAGCGACACCAGAAGTAATGAATGGGTTACAAAATTGCCAAATGTGATAGCTGCGTTAAATAATGAAATTACTCGTGCAACGTCTATGAAACCTATTAATGCAATTACAAACAAACACATACCCCGTAGCGATGGTTACAGACAACGACGGGAATTTTAAAAACAACCATTGTCAGGTAATATAACTATTAGGTATTTATATGAACCTCGTCGACCTGAAGGTGGCAAAAATGACAAATGATCCTATCTGGAACGTGACCACACATAAACATTCTAGTCTGTTTTGATATAGGGATAGACATGCCATCTAAATTGGACAACCTGGATTTGCACGTGAACAATTACAAGTAATTCCTGAGGACACAATTACCACCACCTCGTTCACTTTGTAAATTAGCGGCCTTAGGTCGATTACATTCAACACAGTTCAATATGACATTATCACGTTTATGACCAGGATCGCTATTATTTCTGTCTACGGTTAACTGCCTTGGATTATTACTCGAATATTCTCATAGCATATTACATTTGCAACTTTCACAATTATTATTCTGTCATTGTTTTAGCGTCATTATTAATTCACAATTAATATCAAAAGAGCGATTAATTTTTGCCACATTGTTTAGAACCAAAACGGTTCTTATATTACACCAACAACTTCGTTGTTGTCGCTATCAGAGTTTGATTATTATTTAATGCCAAAAGTCATAATAACCATGTGTAATTCAGATATTCTTCTGACTAGAGTCACTGCTAGATAGACTAAATTAGACCATTCTATTCTATCATCGACAATCCAGATATTTGTATCTGTAATAGTCCTTATCACGAGTGAATCGTTATAGCATACCCCAATTTCCACGGCGATTGATCCATACTCAATGCGCTCTCAACATCAAGATCAACCAAAACAATATCATTCAACACAAGAGCTTGTTTCTGGACACTTTTAGTGTCTCGTCCTGGAATCTCAACTTCAATATTTTGTCGTTGAGTATATGCTGGGTGATAACATAATGATACAGGTAGATTTGAAAACATTACTTTATGTAATAGAAATAATTTCTCTGCAATTAATCATGAAATATCTTTCTACTCCCAACTATTAAATCATTTGGTGTCCATAAATTCCAAATATCGTTCACATTAGTTTCCAGAATTAATACACGTTTTATCTGGCATAATGAAGCTCAAGTGCTTAGAATTTTTGGCTCCGACCGCCCAGACATGGTGAAAGCATACATGACCACAGTATAACGCACCACTGTGAAAGATCGATAATGAAATACTTCATGTTTAACTATTAAGCCAAGAGATCAGTAATGTACAATAACGAAATTCAGCATTGATTATGATATGTACACAAGATAGAAATACGTGAAATTATAGACAAAGTAAAATCATTCAGGAGCACCATATAAATATCTTGTGAAGTAGATTGCATTGATCTACAATAATATATCTCTCAATAATATTGATATCTATATGTTCACCAAAACAAAGACGTCTAACTATTGTTTAAATTTAATGGAGGCTGCGATGGGATGGAGGTGGGACTTAAATTCCACAAAATTTCTCCTAAACAAGTATTGTGTCTCTGATTCTCTGCAGTTCAGTTGAAATTGACGTTACTTAAAATTGACTTATTTGTGCACAGTTGCAAGCCTAAACCGATTGGCCAATGGAACCCATGTGACCCATACGAGGTAATTCAGTTGGCCCTATTGGGAACCGCTCATTAGCATAACAGAGTAGGGTAAAAATTAGACCCAACCTCATTACACCACCCATATATGTCCTTACGCAGGCTTAAGTAGTTTTCTAGCTGTAGTCTTATTAATCTTTTAAAATCTTTCAGAAGTTCATCAATAACTATATGATCATTGGTTATCACAAGTCTCGTGCGGAGACTGTCCAACCAAAGGTGGTGGTTGACCATGATCGCCGCACATAATTATCATATTTATTTTGTCAGTAAGCAATTAAGAAATACTTTTAGTGTTTCTAACAACGTTGTACAAATCTCATTCCAGATGATGATGTTGGAAATATATTTTTCACCCATTTGCTCAGGTGTCTACATATCTCCACACCATCTGACGAAACCATGGTATGTACACAACTTTACTCCTCGTTGTTTTATTTCTCTTGCTACTCTGTGTAGGTGTCAACACAATGATTCTGACGACAAAAGTTGTCAACGAAGAACCGTGCCAAAATAACCAATGGCACGTGTTGTTTTACTACAATCTCCAGGTCCATTGAGATAAATGGTTATATGTCTAGCTACGGGATCAAATACAAATGGTAATGTTGATACTGGTATTTGATTTTTATTACCGTAATATATTTCTTTGATATCAACATCTGCCGATTCAGAATAGTTAAGTATACTTTCTATTTGCATAAATGAATCCATAGCAACTCTGACAGTGTAACAAGAAAATTAAATATTAATCATCGATAATAAAGTTATATAAACATAAGCGAGCATAGAAGATTGTGATGACTCACCACCAATATAACTCCCTGTTGTACCTAATTTAATTCATTTTGACGAATAAACATTACTTCTGCTTATAAGTGTTCCTTTGTTAGTTGTATCAGTAAATATAAAATCTTACTCAGCATCATCCATTGTTAATATGTAACATATTAGTTTATGATCATATGATACTCCTTCAGTAAAGTTACCGAGTTTTATTCTACCAAAATCTTTTGCAACTTTTTTTTCATAATCAATGTTATTCCAATCTTCATCTGAATCCGTCGGTGAATGTTTCTTTTGTTGTGGTAACCAAACTTGTTTCTGTGGATGATATATAATGCTTCACTTACACTCAACGACACTAAGATTTTAGTATCAAGCATGTATCATAATAGCACAATTGGAACCCAATTTGTTCTAAAAAATGTCTACCAAAAAATGCGTAAACGATCGAATGAAGATTATTACAAACTTTATTGATTTTATACAAGTGAATCCAGTTAATTCAAAATTAGATAATGGTCGTTTATCGCAAAATTTGTCATTTCATGTGTTGAATAATGTCCAGCTTTTGCGAGCCTTGGCGAAAAAAAAGATGAAGATTATTCAACGAGTTTCATAAATTTAATATTAAAACGTTACCCATTTGAGATTCTTTTTATCACAGTTTTTATTTCAGTGGAAATTATTTAGATATATAGAAGAACGAATAATTTTGTTCATTCTGACAGACGATGTACCTTTCATTTGTTGGGCATAAAATATAGTCCAAAACAAAGCATAACTGGTAAAAGTAGATTGTACTGTTTCCAAAACTATAAATCAAAAATAGCTTCCATCCGAATAAACAGAAAATTTTATAACCACAAAATCATTTTTCAAAACAAAATGATTAATGCGATGTGATGCTGTCATATAGTTTGATCGGTACACAATACAGCTGGCCGACAGTAGAATATAATTGTACCCTAAAATGTGTTTCAAAACGTTACACTGTTGCGATTTTCATGTGAAAAAGGATTACTGGATGCAAAAAGTCCCCCATTTACTGCAATGCATTGTGCCCTGATATTTGTAGTGTTTGATTTGAAAAATAGACTGTACAGAAGAAGTCAACAAATTTATTTTCCTGTAGGAGTTACATCTCATACATGCTACGTAAAGATGCTGTGGTTGGATAAAGATCTGCCAGTTAGGAGGCCCATCCATGTCAGATTATTCACCGAACAGAGTTGAGTTTGTTTTATTCGTTAACATTTAAACCACGCTTGAATATACGGTGGATTCTATATCTATATTATTGATATACGCACCTCAACCACCCACCCCGCCACCCGCTATTGTCGTTCATGTCTTGTAGTTTCATGCCATTTTTCTTATGATGATATTGTTAAGCATAATATAATGACCCCTGTGGGAGTAGCATATCCATATTGAGACTGCCGATATGATATTTCCTCAATTTCCATTTTCTAGTCGAGTCAAAAAATAGCTGCCAAACATTTTCATTCAATCAAAACATTCCAGAAGGTGGGGTTAAAAAAAGGTTTTCCTACGATCCCAGCCAATTAGTAAAGAAGATACCGCACAATAATGGGCTTATTTGGACCAATCAGAATCATATTTAAACGTGTGGTAATATCAAAAATATGACACTGTGCTTACTATAGGAAAACCAAACCTACTATGTGATAATAGTTTACGATGGTATTCCACAATTCACCATTTGCATATTCAACACAACTATGCTGAATATCTTGAAGGAATTCTGAATGTGTCGGTTTCCATGAATTTCTTCTTTCTTGAGGAAAGTGAACCGCAACAGATAGAACTGTAAAACAATTTAGTAATTGTTCAACCTTAACATCAGAATTATATTTTAGTTCTAGATCCTTCATTTCTACATAGATATTCTCCACGGTAAATATCTCCATCAGGTTGTACAAATTGATCGTATTTCATGAAAAATTCAAACCACATTATATATATATATATATATATATATATATATATATCTATATATATATATATATATATATATATATATATATATATATATATATATATATATATATATATATATATATATTCACAAAATGATAAAGAAAGAAAACAAATGTGATTCATTGGCCTCGATTCTAAAATGAAAGGCACAAATATACCATGTATCATGTAAAATGAGGTTCATGTAATCTCTTGTACACATTAAGCTTTGAGATTCACGAAATCTCTTGAAATAGAACAGACAAAGGAAAATAAGCAATACTCATAATGCTATTACTGTTGTTTCGACTAAACATAATACTGTGTTCAACTAAATACAGAAATAGATGAACACACATCACTATAAACTGGAAAAGTCATTCACTTGACAAACTATCACTCTACAGTTTATTCAATATACAAACTGGAACTCTGCAGTTTCACTAGATTCCTTTCTTATCGATCCACGTTCGTATACTTCACGGATACCTTATATGTATCCATTCACATGTATACATGTATACATACAAATAAACGTAGATGGCATGCTGAAATACAGATAGCTACATCCAAACATAGATAGCTACAGTCAGTTCTTATCGGACACCAAGTCTCCCATAAGACATCGTCAGCCCCAAAAAGACACCGTCAGCCTCAATAAGACATGGTCAGCCCCTTTAATGTCTAATAAGCTCCAATAACTTCTATAATGTCCGCTAGTGTTCAATAGTGTCCCATAGTGTTCAATAGGCTTTCATAGTGTCCGTTAGTGCCCAAAAGTATTCAATAGGCTACAATAGGATTTAATAGTGTCCAAATAACTCCCATTTTGTCCACTCAGCTCCCACAATGTCTATTATCAATAGGCTAAAACAAAACAAAACTATTTATTACTAAATAGGTAATAACAAAGCAAGCAGTGTAACAAAACTTTATCACCCGACATAACATAAAACCAATAAAAGGTTTCACAAATCAAGTAAAACAAAACTTTAGTACTTACCCTTAATGCCTGAGTTGATAGTGGATAATACCCACACCACTGACAAAATCCAAAGGACTTGTGTCTCAGTAAAACATCTATTAAACTTAAATCCATAAGAATGAATAATAGTTATGGTCAAATGTTCATGTATACCATTATTGCTCGTGCCTTTCCATCGCATGTAATTTCGAAATCACCTTACCTGGAGAAGTGAATCACCCCAGGTAACGTTGTACACCTATACAACGAATAATGGTGGAAAACAGACTCAAGACGAGACCATGTTATTTATAGCCTTATTATGTGACCGAATCGGCAGTGACAGAGTGCTATATTTATTTTTACGCGTTTTTGAAATGGTACTCACTGTACATTGCTAGAGCATTGACTCTCGTTCTCGAGTAACTGAGTAATTGAGCTATAAACCCATGACTGACTTATGTTGATGGTTTGTGGCCCCAGGATGCAACTTAATTTAAATATTGGGGGCGCAAGCAACCCCATGAGGTTTTATGTACCACTCACAGCGTTGGGTTTTTTTTTGCACTTATTTAGAATTTATATTTTGTGGTATATTAAATTGCAATGCCTAGACAACTCTCTGAATTTTTCCTAATTCGTATTGCACATTAAAATTTCTCTGAAGTGGTTTCTATGCACTTGCGCTCTAAAATAAACAGCGGATGATGTGTGGTTCAGACCGTATGTCATCGCTGCTGTTTATTTTTATTCAGAAGTCTATTGTTATTGCTAAATCCGATTGAAAATACAATTTTAGTTTTATCTGAATCGGAATATATTTCATGTCTCAGAAATATTTTTATTATAAATTTGATTCAAAATATATTCTTCTTTTTATTTGATTCAGAATGTATTTTATGATTCAGAAATATTTTAATAATAAATCTGACTCATAAATGCTTTTATGAGAATAAAATTTTAATTTTCATGAAATTCAGTCCTATTTGCTGAATTTGATTGGTATATTACCCATCAATATTGTAATTTTGATCAGATTTACTGAATATAATGTGTATAAAACTCGCCAATATTACGAATTCAGTAAGATTTTCTGAATATGATAAGGTAATGTACCCGTTAATATTGTGAATTTATTCAGATTTTCGTTTTTATTAAAAAATGTATCTTTTATTTTTGCTCTGACTCAGAATATTTTTATTAAAAGAATGTTCTTTTAATTTTCTTCTGATTCAGAAATACTTTTGTTATAATAAAATTATGTATTAAATTCAGCTATATTTTAAGACTTGACTGGCAATATTCTCATCAAAATAATTAAATTCAGTAAGATTTTTAAAACTATTTTTATTTTATTCAGAAATATGTATTTTTCATTCTAGAATTTGTACTAAACAAATAATTTATAATATGATCAATAATGAATTATGAAAAATTGAAAACATCGCATCAATTATTACTGCTATTAAGCAATTACAACACTGCGTTTTAAAATTATCTGAACAGCTTGATCCTGAAAAATAGAATTAGCGATTTTGAATCATTACAATTTAAAGTATCGAAAAATAGATATACGCTGGCCCCTGATTATAGATTTATAAAGTAATTCAGCAGGCAATGTTACGATGACTAGAATCAATCACGGATACGCAAGTGAAATTGTCTGTGCCGTTATCACGGGCAAACGAGAAGGTTAGGTCAGAATTATCTCACGAATACGAAACAAAAATACTCGTTCACGATCGTACAAAAAGCTAAGAGACATGTCGACGACGGAGTTATTGGTGACAGATAACGACGAGTGTACCCTACTCATGATACAAGTGAGAATGAGTTTAATAACAACGACCCCAATGGTGTCGCTGTGACTGTGAGACCATCTAAAACACATATGGCTCGTTAACAAAGTCAATGACGGAATATTAAAACACATATAATGGGGAATGAAAATTTATGATTTTGATGAACGCTAATTGCCTGGGAATAATTTATTTCTGATTATAGTGTAAATCGTTTTGAATTTTTATGGTCAAAATTTACAGTTTTTGAGTGCAACACTCCTAGGATGTTAACAAGAATTGAACATTAAAAAATAAAAAACCGATCAGGTTTTTACTGGAGTATTTTATGCAAATTTTGTAGATTTTGCTGGTTTTTCCTCATTATGTTCGTGCTTTTCCAATAAACCTTAGGCAAAATATGTATTGTTTGATTTTGTAATATTACATTCCTGTTAACTTCCTCGGGGTTTGACACTCAAAAAGACAAGAAATTGGACCAAAGTTTTTCCATTAATTGCTTAGAAACAGGTAAAATTTGGCTAAAATAGGAAAACAATTAACAATGTGAACAAACATCGATTAAAAAGAGAATTGCTGCAGAACTTTTCAGATCTATAATAGTTTTATAAGCTTTAGATTTAATTTTATTCCCCTGATACAGAGAGAATATTTACTCAGACATTTTAAGACGACGCTCTACCAACTCACATACAAACTAATATTCAAAACATCATTTCACACATTCAAAACGTGGCAAGTCTGGTCAATAAGTTTCAAATGTATCCCTGATAAGAGTGGACTATGACATTTTAGATAAACAACGTTGAGTAGTTCCGATACTATCAAAAACCTGGTGGGATTTGAGGCGTAAATGGACACAGAATGTATCCTTGTTGTGCTTGGTTGGATTTATCAGTGTACACTCGATGGCATCACATACCAAATTAACCACGATCTTCGATGTGATGTTGACGATGCCCTGGACAACATGACGACCCCCCTCACGCGAACCTTGATGTATCGGAGAATACTTGCTGGTGGTGCTATTTTTCTCCATTATTCGAGGATTTTTGGAACGTATTTATCAAAGTTAGGCTTTGGTATTTGATAACGTTTAAATTATTTATTTTAAATGTCATGGTGATGCATGAAGTTTATGAACCAATAAAAGTTTAACAACAATATAGTGAACTCCATCGAGGATATGTTCTCGCATAACATTAAGGTCATTTGACATCCCATTGTGTTGCTGAATTATTTCAATGATTTTTTTTTGTATCTTTCATATAATCTTGTATCAAGCTAAAATTAATTTTCAAGGTTATGATAAATTCTTCTAGATTCGTTTACTATTGGTTGAATAAAATTATCAGTCGCTATGATAATCATCGGTAATTTCATTAATGAGACCGATAGAAGTTAATATCCATGGTGCAAAATGAATGATATTTCGTTGATAAGTTCTGGATAATTATTAGTAGCTCATATTCTGCTGATTAACATTTCTAATCTACTTACGTCGGAAAGGACTTTGTTAGGACACGAACAAGACCACTTTCAGTTCCACCTGGTAATGGTTATCGTAGTTCTAATTCTTCTTGTTATTTTTGTAGTCGTTCTTTTCAAAGTGGTAACAATGAACGCTTTTGCATTTTTGGTCATTGTTGTTCTTGTGATAATTCTTCTTGTAGTCTTTGTTTTATTTCCTCTTGTTGTCGTTGTTGGTGTAGCTCTGATTCCTCTTGTCGTAACTGTTGTATTACCTTTAGTCGTTGTTTTGGTGGTAATTATACAAACGACGTTTTCTGTCCCACGAGCATATTCATGTATCTTAGATTGCCGAATAGAACATCATCAATGCCATGGTATATGAGAAATACTTATTTGTACCAAGTTTCGTATTCAGATTTTAAAAATTGTCTTCGATTATTAAAACTTTCAAGGCACTCGCAGCTATTTATTTAATATTTTTTGTTTGACCTATAGCATCATCGGTTAATTTATCAGACATATTAAACCTGACTGGTGCTTGTTTTCGTTTTTGTTGAGTATCACCTTCTGCTTGATCAGGTAGTTCCATGGTTGACATCTCATTAACTAATTTCTCCAGAAGTTCTTGTAGAATTATTTTGTCTTTTTAGTTCAGTACGTTATTTTTCAATAGACTCAGTGGTAATTTGCAGCACAGTAAGATTAATTTAGTTTTCGTCATAGGCTTAAATCATTGTTCTGCAGATTGTGGAAATTGTTTTGTGATTGTTGCCGTTCTTATAATTTTTGCTTGGCGTCATTATGAAGAGGTGTATCGCTTCTAGTAATTCCAGAGCAAATCTTGCTGAATGAGCTGCAACGATCATTTTTGAAAATACTCAATGGTTTGATTATAGCAGCAGAGAGGGTGAGACACAAGCAAAACACGCCTAAAATTATTTTGAAACAAAATACGTCAACGAACGTGTAACAAAATCAAACAAACGCGTCCAATTTTGTTGTTGTTGTTTTGCTAGAGAAATCTGTTTAGCGTTATTGACCTTACTTTTGCCCTTCGTAGGAACCTTTTTGCTCACGGACCTTCAAAAATGGTTGTAAAGTTACCCTCCTTGTTGCTTAGCCCATCGAGGCCTTACTCGCTCTGGCTGATGTTCTTCCAACATGTTCTTGTATTACTCCCTCCTTCAGTTTTTCAAATAGCAGCAGCAGTAGTAGTAGTTTTGGTTTGAATGTGGTTTATCGCATAATTGTGCATGTCCGACTGGTTTATGACCGCACAGCTGACTGATATTTATTCCAGTTAATGGAATCCAAGCCTCGTCCCTAGGGAATTTTCGCTCTCAAAGAGTGCTAATAATTTGCCCTCAGGTAGTGGAATGTTTCGTTCCAAACTACCTGACTGAAAGGCTGAGGTGGAATATATCCAGCGTTCACTCGGGTTATGATGCATTTCCAATCAGCGCACCTGATTGAGTGGGTTTAGAGAAACACATAAACAAGGATTACTGCCTGCAAAAGCTGTGGTAGCAGGTGTCAACCAAGAAATTTGTGACACCAGTTGCCATTGGTTGGATATTGGGATATCTGCTATAGATGGGCGGAGATGGTTCCATTTTCCGTCCATGTACTAGTAGAGAGAAAAGGGTCCCTCATGTCACCGCAAAGCAGGAAACGTCGACCTGAACATCTTTTATATGATAATACAAAAATAGCTCACTTAAGAGACGCTCATTGTAAAGTAAGAAAACAAAGTTCATGTTTTTTTAAAAAGGTAGTAGTCTCGTTTGTATTTTAAAATAAATTAGGTTTATAAATAATTATTACATTTTTCTTGGTAATTTATTTGGGTTTTTTTGGAAAAAAAACAAACAACAAAATTACCAAGAAAAATGTAATAATTATTTATAAACCTAATTTATTTTAAAATACAAACGAGACTACTACCTAATTGCTTTTTAAGAGAAAGCTTTGCTTGACGGAGTTATCTCCCTTCATCTGGAGCGTTTTTGCACACAACTACTGTTGAATCAAATTATATTCAGGATTAGAGATGTCTGCCTCTAACACAGTCGGGAGATACTGAAATGTTATTTTTTTTGTTTATACATATTTGAAAATGCCGATCGGGTTATGTTATTTGCGACACGTTGTCCCGAACTCAAGAAATATAAAAACAATTGCCTGCTGTATTCGTCGATGTGAATTCGTATTCTTCGCCAGTCTCACGTTCACAGATTTAACTGCCCTCTGAAATTTATTATAATTTCCAGTGCTACAAAATTTGCAATTCTGAATTTATGTAATAACTCGTAAATTAATCAAATAATTACCTCTTGGATCCGAATTAATATGATCAATCACAAAACCATCTTCGATTACTCCGTGCAAATATTCATATATAAATGTATGTGATTAAAAACATTTCTTACTCCAGCATATATTTTGAGATAAAAAATTGCTAACAACATCGACTGGTTTTTGTTTTGGTCGAAAGTTCTGATGTTGCCATCACAAATTGCCTCATACTTTTTGATGATGGGATGCTTCACTAATTCATTTTGCTTTATTTATATAATATTATTTTCCAAATTATTTTGTATTGTAAGCGTGAAAATATGGTGAGATAGACTTCGGCGATTTATGGGAGATTTATTACCGACACCAATGGCGTTATTTCTTTTATCATAATACCGTTTCGGCTCTGTATTTCTAACACCGCATTCTACACACAGCTGCGTTTCTGTTCTAATCTTAACATCACATTTCAAATACGGTTTTGATTCTAGACCTCCTCGACGCCCACTTTGCATGCGATATCCACATATTTTTTTTTACATAAGCCCTATTACAAGAAATTGGAGAACCAATATTCAACCACTTACATTTATTCCTTCCTTTAATTGTTGTATATATAATTAATCTTCAATTTAAATTTATATTTGCCTTAATTATAATATGGAGGAATTTGGGAGATTAATTGCGATTAAGCCCTTTAAAGCCAGATTTGATCTTGACAGAATAATCCCAGAATTGTCGAAGGAGAGCTCTGGTTGATTTAGCAAATAAAATTCAAATTAGTTGTTTCTGCGAGAACGATGACGCGACTCGTGGTCAATATTTAGTATTATACAATACGTCGATGAATGACAAGCGAGCAGCGACTTTTATTAATTATCCTGACGTTGAACAAAATATATATTTTTAGAATAAAATTTATTGCGGAAGTAGAAGACACATCTATTAACCGTGACAAAAGTAATCCTGTTCGATTACACCACGCTGAAAATATTGTCACGTTAAATACAATTTCAAAACCAGGAATTCCGATAGGAATTAGTAAACCTTAGTATAAGTGAGCAAATCCTATGACGACTGTCGATTATGCAATATATCTGCTGAATTATAAACCAAACGATGACCTCCTACCAAAGAAAATTTATCGCTTGAATTGCGTTACCAAACGAGTTACAGAACATTTCACAAACGCAATCTTTTGAAATGGTTTAATGGATCTAAGACACAAAAATAAAAATGTGGGCAGAAACAGTTAAAGAATACGGATTGTCCATCAAAGGCGTTGCTAAATTGAAAAAGAAAATAAGATTTCCATAAAAGGAATGGCACTAATCGGAGAGATTTTATACGAATCAAAGTATTAAAAAAAGGAGCTTCGTTAGAGATTATTGATCATAGTGCACACTCGTGGTCTTCCAATATAAAAAGATTTCTACGAAATCGAACTGTTAAATTCTATGACGGCGATGTGTTTGATTTTATCAGAAATATCAGTAACAATGACCGTTTTTATCCGTTTGGCTATTTCAAAGTTTATGATCTGTGAAGTATAATCAGTCTGTACTGCATAATGTAGATAATTTTCGTACAGAATCTCTCCACGAGGAAATGAAAAATATTGCGTTGAAATACATGAACGATACTGGTGTTATAGAACAATTACTCCGTAATTGCTTCACCGTTCTGTCAATTGCTGCCCACGCTGCTCTGAAGGAAAATTCATGGAAACAAACACGTTTAGAATTTCTTTGAAGATGTCCAACAAAGTTTGTCGAATATGGGAACGGGGGATTATGGAATACTAACACGATTATAAAGATGTTAAATCGGTTGATATGGTAGCACGCTATCCTGAAAGTTTTCTTGGAGCGGGTGAATATTCTGTGTATTTCAAGCGATTTTGACATCCAGCACACAAGATGTGCCGAGTTGCGATAAATGGACCCTTGACAGATTTTAACTTGACTGGATTTGCATGCATTGAGTCATTCGAAATTGCATCAAGAAATCTTAATCCAGTTGTCGCTGTTTGGTCTGGAAAACATTTTAGCCAACGCGGTTGGGCGTCAATAGTTTTATTACGATGTATGCTGGATGTAAAAGTATTGATATCATTGGCTGTAAGTGAAGGAATTATGTCATATCGTCCGCAGAAATAAGTTTAGCTACCACAACAGAAAAAATATTCCCCTGATGAAAATCCATTTGTTACAGATCTCGAACATAAACTCGAAAAAGATCTCGGCAGAGAAAAGTTGGTAAATTTACTCAATGAGGATCATATGATTATAAACGACATTGTACAAGATTAATTATAGATGATGCTGAACTCGATTTTATAATTGATCATACAAGATGAACCTTTATAAGTCGGAATAATGTTGATTATCGAACGGAACTATACTATGTACAGTTGTAATCTACACTGATGGTGACTCACCACATTTTATTCATTTAAGATCTTCGATGCTAGGGTATGTTTTGATAAATTTATTACCCATGATAAACATAAAATCTGACACCGCGGTCAGAGTAGTCACAGAATCATTTTATATCAATAAAAATACGCAGTATTGCATAAACAATTACATATTACATATCAGCGCTGATGCATCATTGGGCGAATGGAGAATAAAGCGTAAAAAATACTTGGTTATTCTGAATCTGCCGACGTTGAATCTGAAGAAACATATTATAAAAATAAACAGATGTCAAAACTTTCATCGGTTCCATCGGTATATGATCCTGACGTCAGACATAAATCAGTTTATCTCAATGATCCAGGAGATTCTGGTAAAACAACACGTGCTATTGAATTATTTCGGAATTGTGAAGTGGTTGTTTAGATACCCACACATGGACTAGCCAGAGAAATGAATGAATGATTAGTTCATCTCATACTTATCACACCTTCTTCCGATGGAAGGAAGATGCTTAGACTCCGGAGCAAATTGGCGAGAAATGAGATATGCACAGTATTGATAGATGCATTAGAAATGTTCCTAAATTGGTTGTTGACGAAACAATACTGCTTTTAATGTGTGGGCGATCATAGGCAACCACCACCTTTTGTTGGATCATCTCCGCATGAATGGATGACATAGTTTGTAAATTATTATGAGAAAAAAAAACTGATGAGTATAGGACTTTTGATGAAACGCTGAAAGAATATAAAAGATAGATCAGATTGCAGTCATATAAAATTCAATGTGCGATAAGGCGTGAAGTAATTCCAGACACTATACGATGAATGACGTTTGGAATTTATGGAAGCCAGCTGATTTGATAAGTTGCAAATCGGAAGATAGTTCGTGATACACTTCAATAACAATCATCTCTGTTACATAAAGAAAAGTTTTTAGATCTTCCTGTGCCATTATGTTATCTCCAAGCAGATGCACTCAAACTAAATATTGAAGTTGAGATTCCTATAGTCCGTTGCTACATTCCCGTTGGTTTGTACCCCCATACAGATTTCAAAAACGGAAACCTTTAAAATTTGATAACAAGAGCAAAAAACGTAGTCAATTCATTAATTGATTTATATTTTCTAACCTAAATTTGAGAAGAATTGCCATAACACCGTCACGTTTCATGCTTAATGGAAGTTTTCAATATAATAGACTGACATCTTTGAGAACCATTTCCAGTTTCTGGACCAGTCCATTTTCAGCAAAGAGGTGTATTAGCGACTACATGCATATGTCGTCTGCTTCCGATATTTATTGTCGAATCAAGCAAAGGAAAAGAATGACCAAAATTTTTGTGTTTCACGTGGAATTAACAAGCAGTTTCATTAATATATTCAAGTGTGAAAATGAATATAATTTCAACGTCAACGTTATGGTAATTTACGAAATTATCCGGCTGTTACCGAATAGGATGAATTACGTCATTATGTTGTCGGATGGAAATAAACTACCCCATAGTGTATGGAAAGTCTGTTAAGCATGAAAACTGCAAGGGGAACCCAGTGTTAATGCCATTCTGGTGACAGTCAGATTAGAAATTATAAATCAATAATTCAATTGACTTAGTTCTGTGCGCATTTTATCACATTAAACATTTTAGTTATTGAAATCGGTGGTGGGGAGACAAACAAACGGGGAATGTAGCATTGGACTAAAGAATAAATGAGAAACAAAAACTTGTTAATGATAGTGTTGAGAGCGCGTTAACGATGGACAAATATCCATGGACTCTAGGAGATCTATAACAATTAATTCGTCACACAGATTAACTATTTCAGATACTAATATCTGGATTGTCTACGATAGGAACAAATGGACAAAATTTAGTGTATCTAGAGGTGTCGATAATTAGAAGAATGTCTCAGCTACAGAGGGTTATCATAGACTGCACAATGACTCCGGAAACCGTAGCTAGCAATTGCGATAATTTAATTAGGAAACAATTAGCTGATTATCAGCAATGTGACAAAAAAGAAAACGTGACTTAGACCTTGATACTCAATTTATCATGACGTATAAGCAACAACAAAATAATTATTGTGCGAGCTTTAACAGTAATATTGTGGCAGTATTCAAATACTAATCCAAGACAACTGACTGTTAATAGAATTATTAGTAGTCTCAACTACCCATGCGAAAATATGACGTTGACTGGTCTTGAGTGTAATCGACGTTGGGGCGCTGTTGTCCTGCTTTCACATAAGTTAAGGCGGTGGAATTGTGTATCTTCAGGGATTACTTGTAATTGCTCCCGTACAAATCCATGTTGAGGAGAAGTTGAATATAGCCTGTATATTGCAGGTCTTCCTGTGGATATTAGCACGCTGCAAAGTTTGTATGTGGTCACACTCCAAATAGGATCAGGTGGTCTTTTTTTACCCCTTTCAAATTCACCAGGTTAATATAAATATCTTACAGTCGCATTACCTAGTGCTGTTTGTTTTGAGAAAGAAACACGGTGTTGTACTGATATGTTTTCTTTTCTGTAATAGCGCTGATGGGTTTCATAGAGCTGAAGGAGTAATTTCATTATTTAACGCAGCTATCACACTGGATAAATTTGAAACCCATTCACGAGATCTTTTTTCTTTCTGGACTTTATTTAGAAATATTTCCTACACATACTGATAACCAAACAATCTCTCAGCAAGTGTTAGATTAAAAGGCTCAATGATTGCCTGATCACGAAGAATTTTAGTTTGTCCTCGCATGATTTTGACGAAATGTTTTTTCATCATTGACGTTAATGCACCAAGAAATAGTTGTGGTCCGGATCCTCTTTGATAAATTCATTCAAGTCAGATTCAACTTCATTTGTTGTTTTTGGTGTGAGCGTATAGAACATCTGATTTAATTACTGGTGAATTAGTTTTATTTTTTATTTTATTTTTATTTCTTTATATGTTATTTTAATGATAACTTTATTTACTGGATTTGACTTTTTTTAGAAAATTTAGTTCAATTCTAGTTAATAACAGTGGTGCTACATTATATTTTTTTACCTAGTTCATGACCTTGATTCAAAAATTGGTAAACACAGAGTGAAAATCATCGAACTCATTCTTCGCGTGCGTCATCTCTGTTGTAAACAACCATTTTTATATTTTCTTATTATTGAATCTTACAGAAAGATTTGTTCAGAACAATCGAACCTGAAAATAGCGTACGTTCTAATTGACATATTACTTTACTGCGTGATTCGAACTAAGTGACTTCGTGACACTTTCATGTTATCTAATGTTGCGCTTAGTGTTTTCAGTCGTTGTTGTTGTTGGGCTGAACGCCATTTTTCAGCACACGATAGGCTATTCATGGCAGCCAGTATTAATGGTGGAGGAAGAAACCGGGAAATCACCGGAAAGAACCACGGACCCACGAGAAGCTACCGGCAAGCTTTCTCACATATCCGCATTCGCCAAATCCTAGACTCGAACACATGCAGACAGAGGTGAGATGGCAGTGATCCGTAACGGACAGCGCTTTAGACCACTCGGCCACTCGGGGCCCCTTGTGTTTTCAGTCAATCGTATACCTATAAAACTCAAAAGGTATGCTTGTCTTCTGACCAGCTGAGTTAATTTTGAATTTGTGTTTTTGATATTACCTTAATCTTCTTTTATCAATTGATTCAATTTGTATTCATTGTATCAACAAAAGTGCTTTTTGCTCCGTTTGAGAGAAAAGGGTAAGTAACTATAACTAATCAGAACAGTAACTGAAGAATTGTAGATTCTTAAAACAATTTCATACAAAAAAAATCATTAAGTGCAAAATAATTTATCCAGTTTTATTTGTTACGGGTTCCGGTTTAAGAGCCATATACACGCAATTATGCTTTTAAGCACAGTGAAACCTGGTCATATAGCTACTTTCTGTACTTTCTGAACAGAGATAAATGTCATCTGAAGACAGGTGAATAGAGCCATTTCCCCAATTCGATGTATTTTTTTTGCTTTATTTTCAGTAATAGATAAACATAATTGGTCAAAACTGTGTGCATAGTATTCAATGGAATTGTGATCTTTATAAATCAGTGATAAAGACTCCCATCTTTTTTCCGAACATTTGCTCTGACACCTTGACTTTCAACTAGTATAACATACATCGCATATATTTCTTAGACTAGACAAATAGTTTTCAAATACTAGTGTTTAATAACAAATGCTCTCTGATGGGTATGATGTTATTGAAATATTTGTTTTTTCATCATCATACATGTTTGCTATATCGATGAATATCAACAATTATTTGCGCATTTCGTAACACCCAATAGTAATTATTCAAGTTCTGAAATAAAATATGAAATAATAATGCAGTTTCAAAAGAAATCATTCTAGATACAATCTCGTTCATTCGTGGTCGCAATCGGACCTATTTCGTTCATGCACACCTTTCATCTGGGGTAACTTACAAGCACACACAAAGGAATTTATGCCTGCATTCGGTTCTTCTACTGATCAAAATATCGTTCCCAAAGCTTGTACAAACCTTTCGTTTTAATCGCTTTACGCATGGCTGCTTTAAAAATTGCTTAGAATAAGTCCATTCTGCAAAATGATTTAAGTGAAGCAAACTATTCTTTTGAATTAAATGAAAAGAAATCAGCCTTTCGAAGAGTAATTTCTGATTGCAAGAGTTGTCCGAGCAGAGGCGAGACCAAGAATACATCATAGTGCGTGCGGTACATTTAGTACAAAGTTTATATTTAGACATGGACACGAATCATAATTGTTATTCTCGTAAGTCTATCATACACGTTGTGTAGTTCTACCGATCCTAGATTTCCAAGTTATTAATTTGCAAATTGGTTGTTTACCTGTCATTCATTGGGTATATTGTATTCAATAACTAAATGCATATGCCTTACAATAACTATATCGAGAAAAAAACTGCGGGTATTTGTACATTCACCAGCAGCTATGTCAGTCGATGATATATACTGCATTACCAGACCAAAAATATAACTCTACAATAATGTTTTCTGTGGATTCTTGCTTAAATGTGAAAATAAGAAAATGCAAGGAACTGTGTAAAAACTTGTACTGGAGAGAATATTTAGTAAAAAAAGAAGTTCCGCTCTTATGCTGTAATATAAAAGAATTTTAAAGTCGAAAATATTTCCGTAGAAAAAAGATAATTAAGTAGAATCTTGTATACTATTATTGATTACCCTCCTTGCATCAAAGATTGCGCCCAAGAAATCATTTGTTTACGTCTGATGTGTACGTTGTATTTTAGCTTGATTATTGGCTTGAAAAAGCACATCAAGCTGTGGTGAAATACTCTGCCAGTAATGAACGGAGAACTCTGTGATTGTAATTTATTTCCCCTGCTTTATTCATATAAGCAGAAATATTACGCCGACAAAATAACAACTGGCTACGTCCCACGAGTCTTTGTAAACAAAAAAATAAGCTGAATATCATCAGATTAATTATTAAAGATTCCGGTCATAGACGTTCTGATTACGATGATGAAAGATTTATGCCATGCACATTTTGTGGTCATTCTGCAATGCCAAACAACTGTGTTAAAAACAGTGTGCTGTATTAGATCAGGCCTTTCCAAAGAGCACTCTTAATATGCTTTATGATGCGATTTTCTTTCCACTAGTACCGCGTTTTGTATCGTCTTCATATTTACTCTCGTCTTTGCCAGCAACGGTTCTGATATGTTAACCTATGTACACCTTAACGGATTGATCATAGATTTCAATGCTTTGCCCAATGAGTATCTATTGAATTTCACGAGTTGCCTTCCTTAGTAGTGTTATGTATATTTAATTTACACTGTTTCTAGTTTTTTTAATTATATTTTGTAATGTAAATTGTATGTAAGACTTGACTTTGTTCAAAAATGACTTCATTTCATTGACACGAATTGATGTTTTATATTATTCTATGTAAACAACTTTTACATAGCTACATTATTATTTATG